>JAQGAK010003712.1:0-14182 GCA_034696945.1 Lipothrix lubbocki
GTATTTATTTTGTATTTATTTTGTATTTATTTTGTATTTATTTTGTATTTATTTTGTATTTATTTTGTATTTATATTCTATTTATTTTTTAGCCTCTATATATTTTAATAAACGCCTACACATTTTTTCCTTTCATTTTGCTATCCCCTCTTCATTTTAATTGTGTTGTCAGTCCGATTTCCGCATCGTACCTTTGATGTAAGAAAAATAAAAAACCCCCAAGCAATACTCCGAAATCCCATTTCTATAAAAATCAATTGGATTTACATGCTATAGGTTCTGTTTCTAAACACAGGGATACAAATCCAATAAAAGCGTGTATAGTTTCAAGATGAAAATCGAGCAAATAGAATGCAAACAATATAAAAAAAAACCGTTGGTCAATCTAATGCGGAAGAGCAAAAGTGGTAGAAAAGAAAAGAAACAAACTACATTTATGGACGAACGATGGAAGGAAGGGAAATCCAACCAGATTTCGGTTTAATCCTGGAAAATCAAGGCTACACTTTGGGTGTTGCTTCGGTAAATGTCTCAAGTGTCTGGCGGTGGGCGGTGCAAAAAGAAAGAAGATAGTGCAGATTTTCCTCCGGTGAAATTACATATATTTTACTGTTTTCCTATGATGAGGAGTTGTATTTTTTTTTGTATTTTCGCTACACAGAAATTATATTTGCCAAGCTTTCTTTTCACATTTTGTTATATCCATTTTCATAAAGAAAGCATGGAGAAAGCATGGAGAAAGCCGTGGAGAACATCATAAAGAAAATCATAGGGAGCATGATGGAGGAATTTAAAAATATATTTATGGAGAAGCATCCCATATCTTCCTATAGGCCTTTAAAAGAGAAATTACATATTTTCTGTTTTTCTACGGCCAAATGACAAATTTCCAATGTATGTTTTCTTATGGAAAAATCCCATCTTTCCCAGATTTCCTTATGACACAATCCTCGAGTGAAACTAAAATCCCCCACGCCCGAGCCCTGCACATGTGGATTGCATGTATGTCCTTGGATTGCCTATTATTTGACACAATGCAGGACGTATGGAATGACCGGCGGGGAAATGAGCCTCGCTAACAACTCGGGGGTTGAGCGGGTTACTGCATAAAGGACCGATCGGTCCGAATGATGCTCTAGCGACTTGATCATTTAATTTGAGTGCTGTGTGCCATAAAATACAAAAGCAATCGCATGTATCGTTTGGTTCCGCTCAAGTGAGATGAAGTTGTTATTACTCCTCTCAATATATTTTTCATGTGTGGACCTCTCTCCCCCAGTGTGTGTGTGTGTGAGCACTCCCCACTCCCGACCTTCCTTCCCTGCCGTCCGAACTCCGCTCCTCTTGTGTAACGAGTAAATATGTTCGAGGCTCAAGTCAACATTTGTTATTGGCTGGCAGACGTGAGAGTATTTACACTGTATCAAATGTACTGAATTTCTTCTTCCTTTTTTAGGATTTTACTCTTTGAGTCTCCTCTCCTCTCCCACTCTCCTCCTATCTTTCACTTTCTCTCAATTTCCCTCTCCTTTTCACTCTTTCACCTATAGGCAAAATCCACATGCCAAAAATACTCTCAAGGTGCTGCTGATCAATACTTTCTATCTGGAGTTCTGGACTCCGGACCTTTCTGCACATATGTATATGTTGGTATTTATTTCTATTTTTTATACGTATGGTTTACATGGAGAAAGTATATGCATGCTTTTGTATGTCATTGTTTATGTTGAGTAAGTATTTACATCTGTTTATATGGAGAAAGTATTCACATTTGTTTATACGGAGAAAATATATGCATGTTTATATGAAGAAAGTATGTGCATGTGTTTATATGGAAAAAGTATATGTTTGACTTTGTATGGAGAAAGTATGTGCACGTGTTTATATGGGAAAAACATGTGCATGTGTTTATATGGAGAAAGTATATACATGTGTTTATATGGAGAAAGTATGTGTATCTGTTCATATGGAGAAAGTTTATGCGCGTGTTTATATGAAAAAAGTATATGCATGTGTTTATATGGGAAAAGTGTATTCATGTGTTTATATGGAGAAAGTTTCTGCACGTGTTTATATGGAGAAAGTATGTGCATGTGTTCATATGGAGAAAGTATATACATGTGTTTATATGGAGAAAGTTTCTGCACGTGTTTATATGGAGAAAGTTTCTGCACGTGTTTATATGGAGAAAGTATATGCATGTGTTTATGTGTGACATTATTATTTACTCGTGTTAATATTTCAAAATTGATCTGCAAATATTTATTATAATTGGTAATTGTGTATGTATGTGTATGTGTTTATATAGTAGTATGTACATAGTATGCTAGTGGTATATACGAGCATGGAAAGGCATAAATTTATAAAGAAGCATGTATAACATGTGATTATATAGAAGTGTGTATAAGCTTGTGTTTAAGTATGTATTTACATGTATTTATATAGAAATATGCATAAGCATGTATTTAGACGGGACAACAATATGGCATGTTTGTACATAGGTATGTACACGCACGTGTTTATATGGGACTATTTAAAATCATGTGTTTTTACACTAGCGTATGTACATGCCTGTGTTTGTGTATTGCATAAAGGGAGGATACGCATGCTACAGTGGAGATTGGTGGAAAAGATTTAGCGGAGCTCGTTTTGACAGAGTCAATTCAGTTTTGCACGTAAAGGAGAAAATTGAAGTGTCTTCCTGGTTTAAAGAAACCATTCGTTAGACAAATGAAGGGAAAGGAGCAGCTCGGTCGTTTCCCTGCTTATGCACTCGCAGGTTCCTTTCCCGGGCAGTCGTGGTGTGGGCTTCATATAAAAGAATTTCACCTTTTAAACAACTTTTCTCCCTTGTCTTCTTCCCTCCTTCTAATTTTTACATTCATTCTTCATCATTTCCCTCTTTGTACTCAACTATATTATGTACATCATATGTACCTGCCTTGGTCTCCCCGTATTTCAAGCTAGCTCCATAGCTTTCCACAGCATTGCTTTCTCCTCACTTTCCACATTTTCCCGCCTTCCCCGGCCTCATCACGCATTTCCTCCTTATTTCCCACCACTTTTCCCGTTTACGTTCCATATATTCCAAGGCATTTTACCCACTTTCTCCACCCCACCTTAACTTTTTTAAACCTCGTCCTTTCCTCTGACTTCCTTTCAAATCCCTTCCTTCCTTTTTTTAACATCCCTTTTTAAATCTTTGTTTAAATTTGTAAACCCCTCTGTTCCTCCGAAGCTTTTGCCCTTTTGCAAAAGCTAACCGCGTCGCCTGTACATATTTCTTCTTTTGTTGCCGCTTTTTCGCTTTTGTACGGCCATTCCGCTCCAATTTCCAATTTTTTCAATGTCGCACCCATTATTGCCATTTTCACGCTGTGAATTCATTAGATGCAAATTTCTCACACTTTCAGGCGTTTCTGATTTTTTTGCATATTTTTGCATTTGCAGATTTCTTTATCCTAGCTTGTTCTAGAGATAAATTTAAATTCTTGTTTTGGCGCTTATTTTTAATTCTTGTTCTAGAGATAAATTTAAATTCTTGTTTTGGCGCTTATTTTAAATTCTTGTTTTGGCGCTTATTTTAAATTTTTGTTTTGGCGTTTATTTAAAATCCTTGTTTTAGCGCTTATTTAAAATTTTTGTTTTGGCGCTTATTTTAAATTCTTGTTTTGGCGCTTATTTTAAATTATTAATTTGGCGCTTTAATAAAATTCTTGTTTTGCTTCTTAAATAAAATTCTAATTATGGCGCTCTATTTAAATTTTGGCGCTTATTTTAAACTAATTATTTTGACACTTAATTTAAGTTATCCGTTGAATCCAAATTTTTATTTCATTGCTTCATTTAAATTCTAATTTTGGCGCGTAATTTAATATATTTAGTACCTAAATTATGCTTCTCTCTGTTAAATTAAATAATTACGCGACTAATTTAAATTATATATTTTTTCAAATAGAATTAAATTTTTAAAAATTTCCAGTAATATTTTGATTCCGGACTCCCTCAAGAATATAAATGTGTATACTTTGTACAGTAGTTTTTGTCACTGTGCACCATCGAATTTTGTTAACGACACACAATTGAATTGAATCCCCCATTTATGTAACATTTAAAACCCTGGAAAAAAATCCCGTGAAGTTGGTTGTCTGTAGAAAAACGCCATAAAAAGGAAAGTTAACCCAGATAAAGTTGTAATCCGAAGTGACATCGGCATTAGCAGACTTTTTGCCAGGTTATGTTTCTTGTCAAAAATACTTATTGCAAGGAACAAAGTGTAAACTGTTGTAAGAAAGAGAAAGAAAAATGACACAAATATAAATAGACGGCCTGTATGTTTACGTTATAATACATACGTGCATTATATACTCCTTACAATACTTTTCCCCTCGCTTGCCCTCGAAAGCATTTATCTCCGAAGGGTTTTTTCTACTCCACTTATTGCTCTGTATTCTTAACTTGCTCTCTCTCTCTTTATCTTTTGCTCCATCTTCACTTCAATTGAACTCCAGCTTTATACTCCGAAATAGATACGTTTTTAACGCTCTCTGCAATCTCTCCTCCATTGTGAACTCTCTATATATGTACATACACACTTTTCACTTGGAGCTTTTTGTCGTACATATAAGCTCTCGCGCGGATGTTATTTTTTTCTCATTTTAAGAGAACTTGTTTTTCAGTGTTTTTCGGACTCCATTTTCTCCTCCTGACTTTATTGCTTTTTTCTTATCCGCAAATTTTCAAGGTGTATTGGATTCTACAAGGGTTTCTACTTTGGGATCTTGTACCTTCATTTCTGTTTTATTGGTTATAAAAATACATTGTATGGTTCATAATTAAGCTATTACAACCTTGTTTTTAATTATTACTGAAATTCTGGGAAACCATTCTGGAGATTTAAAAAAATATTCTATAGAGATTAATTCTTAAATAATTTTAGAGATTTTTTGAAAAATCTGGAAATTTATTATTACTTGAATTTTTTGAGAAAATTAGGAACTATCAATTTTTAATCATCTTATGAGAAATATTCTGAAAGACATTCTGGAGAAAGCGCGGAACAAATCAATGGTGAACTTGTTTAACAAAATTGTGGGGAAATTTAATTCTAGAGAAGATTCACAGGCAAAGGCACGTAAATTCTGGGACAAAATTTATTTTGGAAAACACGATGGAGAACAGCTTAATTCTTGGGAAATATTAAATTCTTGAGAAAATTTCAATGCAAAAAATTCTGGAGAAATTCTAATGGAAAAGTAAATTTTGGAGAAAGTTTTTTGGGGAAAGTAAATTTTGGAAAAAATTCTAGGGGAAAAGTAAATTCTGGAATATATTTCGAGACAAAATGAATTCTGGGGAAAGTTACGCGGTAAAACATTTCTGGAGAAAATTGTATGGTGAAAAATATCGGAAATATCAAATCCGGAGCAAATTATAACTTCTATACAAAATGTAACTTCTGAACAGAAATCAAATCTAGAGAAATTTCTAAACAAAATTCTGAACAAAAATCAAGTCTGGAGAAAATTCTGAACAAAATTCTGAACAAAAATCAAGTCTGGGAAAAATTCTAAACAAAATTCTGAACAAAAATCAAGTCTGGAAAAAATTGTAAACAAAAATTCTGAACAAAAATCAATCTGGAGAAAATTCGAAACAAAATTCTGAACAATAATAAACTCAGAAGAAAATTCTGAACATAAATAAATGAAAGCAAAAGTGTTATTCCTAATGAAAATTCTGAAGAAAATTCTGCGTTTAAAAACAGAATTCCAGAGAAAACTGAAAAATCTGTCAGTAGTTTAACAGCATTCTGGGAAAAATTAAGAAATAAATTCAAATCGAAGTTCTGTTCAAAAAGAATTTTGTGTCTTAACAATATTTCAACCCCCCAAATTCTTGAAGGAAGGCCTGGAGAAAATTCCGAGAAGTATTGTAGAGAAAATTGGTAAAAATACTATAAAAATTAGACGTCGTAAAATAATTCGGGCAATAAATAGATCCGTGTATTTGCAGAGTATTCCAAGAGTATTCGAAGAAGGAGAGCTCGTGAAGAGGAAGAAGATGAAGCGAGTGGTAGACTTTTGCATTATCACCCGGAGCATTTGTGCAGTGTCAACAACGGTGCTTGTGTAAACGGAGAGTGTTTTCTCCTGGGCAGGGGCCCACAAAGACCGGAGCAATAAGAGATAAAGGCTTGTCAATCCGGCGGAGAGGGATGAGCAGGAGTGGAATCTAAAGGGGGAAACGTCTGTGTGTGTGTGTGTGTGCGGGCTCTTGTGTGTACAAGCGACACAAAGACACAAAATTCCTCTCCTTTTTTCTGCACAAGAAAGGATAATGATACTTTTCTGTTTGAGTTTGTCCTGTTAATTCTACCTATATGAACATACAAGGATAATTCAGGGAATTCATGCTGGCTCCAGAGTTTTTCCCCATTTCTTAGGTATTTCTATTGATTCCTATTTTTTATACCTGCATTTCTCCCTCATTTTTATCCATTTTACCATTTCTTACGGGATTCTTCATCTGCTTTTTCTAACTTTCTCCCTCTTTCTCCAGATTTCATATACACTTCCCATGTATTTTTCTTTATATTTCCAAAGGATTCCTACGTATTTTTTCCATTTCCCTATGATTCTTTCTTTCCTTTACTTTTTGTATGTAATTTCTGTATGTAATTCCCTTACATTTACAGCTCCCCATCCCAGATTTCCTACGCATTTCTTACGTAATTCTTTAATATTTTCATATTCCCCGTATAATTCCGATGCATTTCTACCCCCGAATTCTCGGATTCCTGTCCGGAATTATGATATCACAAACTTATTTGCTACAGTTGTCGGGCTTCGACGGAAAAAAATGTTGCGGGAATCCCACTCTCTCTGGAAAGGAAAACAAGGGGAGAAAGCACAAGAAACGCATTTCTTGTGTCAATATAACGTCGGAGATAATGGATTTTTGCCTTTCGTTTTTGTTTTACGGGATCGGTGGAATGCATCGGTGGGGAAAGAAGAGAAAGTCTGGGGTGGCAGCGCGGATGATTGGACGGATTTGAATTTTTTATATTTATTCATGAATATTTCCTTCATTTCTCCTTCCCTTTTTCTTGAAATTTAATTTGCAATTTTATGAAAATTATTTTTTAAATTATATTTTCATTTTTTAGAATTTTTAGAAAAACTTTTATTTCGACATTTAAAGTTTTTTTAAACAAATATTTTTTTTGTAATTTAAAATAAATTTAAATTTACAGAAATTCAGTATACCTGATTTAAATATTTTCTGGCCAGATTTCCCCGCATAAAATGGGAATATAAAGTGGAAAATGTATTTCCCCCAACAAAATCCCCGGCAATAAAAACCCGGTAAAATAGAATTCGCTACTAAAGATACCCGGCAATGAAAATTCTCATCAACAAAACTCTTCGCAATGAAACTCGTCCGGAATGGAAATCGTCTAAAAGGTAAAACCACAAAGCAGGAGCGGGATTCAAAAAGAAAGAAATTTAGGAAACTGAAAGCTCTCCGCCAGCAATGACCTGCCAAGCCAACGTCCCATTCACACCTCCCATTTGTACTCTAATAGTCACTGAGGTAATGGCGAGGTGTAATGACGGGAAAATCGGACTCAGTTTTAACTTTAATGGGAAAAGAAAACATCCTGCAGAAGCATTATAAAAGACATTTGCTCTTGTTCCGAAATTTCACTGAGCATCCTTTGAGTTCATGGGATTTCTAATGTTAACGTCGAGCTTTCTATCTTCATTGCTCCTGGTTTTTAGCCTTTCCCTCCCTAATATTTCTTTACGCTCTCCGATCTCTTCCTCTCGGACCTTTCCCTCGCTTTCCTCCGACTTTTCGAAATCTCGCAGTAGCTCTCTTGAGCTCTCCCGGCCACCAATACAATCGAGGAATAAGTGTAAAGCGGGACGCACGCGGGCAGCAGACAAATCGGCCGATTTGATGGGCAATTTAAATAAACACACTCACATGTGCGTGTCTTTCTTCTAGATTCCGCGGATTTTTTCATGCTTATGCATTCTATGTACATACATGCACTTTCTCCCGTTTAAACACATTCATATACATGTGTAACACACTCTCTTATTTAAATGCAAGCATGTACATACATAAATATACTTTCTCTCATATAAAAACATGCATATACATACATAAATATACTTTCTCTCATATAAACACATGCATATACATACTTAAATATACTTTCTCCTATATAAACACATGCATATACATACTTAAATATACTTTTTCCCATATAAACACATGCATATACATACTTAAATATACTTTCTCCCATATAAACACATGCATATACATACATAAATATACTTTCTCTCATATAAACACATGCATATACATACTTAAATATACTTGCTCCCATATAAACAAATGTATATACATACTTAAATATACTTTATTCTATGCAAATTCTATATACACGTACTATACTTTCTCTCATATGATCATGCAATGACAAGAAATAATACTTTTTCCCATAAAAACACATGTATATACACACGTAATACATATTTCACCCGTATAAACACATGGACATACATACAAAACATACTTTCGCCTATATAAACACATGTGAATACATACTAGAAAAAATACTTTCTCCCATATAAACATGAAAATACATACAAAATGCACTTTCTCCCATAGAAACATGAAAATACATATACAAAATACACTTTCCCCTATATAAACACATGCAAATACAAACTTCTATACAAACCTGTGCACATACTCGGACATATCACATGCATTATATACCTAAATAGGAGAAAACCTCAAGAGAAGCATGTCGGGGAGGAAGAGCAAGAATCGGAGAAAATTCGTTAGAAAATACAGAGAAATACACAAGAAACTCCACATGCGTAAGCTCATCAAAAACATTCCCTGCCATCACATCAGAAGCAAAAACAGCCACGTCCACAACAATGAGCCAACTGCCACACTGCCAGACGCTCAACCGTTTTCTCATGACTCTATACTTTCACTTCCTCAAATGGCACTTGCCCTTAAATGCCATCGACTGCTGTACGTGCTGGGCCGCCGCTGCTGCTGGAGGAATTACGCTCCTCGGCAGTGGAGGAACTTCTCCCGCTACATTTTCCCTTTCTTATTCCTTAAGCTTCGCTTTTTTCAAGATTGCCAAGTCTTGTCTGTTATTATCTATTATTGTCTTACACATTTACGTGTCTGTACATATGTATTTTTTATAACAAATTTAGCATCTCACATGCATTTTAATATAGATTTGGCATATTTTCCCATTCATGGTCCCATTCTCCACTGGTTTTCTACAATTTCGCAACAATTTTTTAAAGCCTTGAGTCTGCACTTTAATTATCTTTTTAATATTAATTTTCAATACAAATGCATATGCAATATAAATATAGTTTAACATTATATTTGGATACTGAAATACATATACAATGTATAGTCTATATAAAGTTTAGTATATGTGCACTTTGGCAATAAATTCATGGGAGCATTAGGACAGGACCGCTGCCATTACCCCGAAGCCGTCCTTCCATCAACCCACTTTGGCATTCGCCCTGCTCAAGTTGAGTATCCCCGTTTCAACTCATATTATCCTCTTTTGTTTGCTCATCTTCACCTAATGTTTCCCGCTTCATCGTTCCCTGCATAATTCATTTCATGATTCTCCACTATAACTTACATATGGTATGTGGGTATATGTATGTAGTATGTATATAACATGTATAGCATAGCATGTATATAACATGTATAGCATAGCATGTATATAACATGTATAGCATAGCATGTATATAACATGTATAGCATAGTATGTATGTATACATTTATGTTATACAAATTCGTTTTTATTGAACAACCTTTATGGGGAATGGAATTATATGTATGGAATTTGTGGATGTGGGTAAGCTCCTTTGGATCATCAAAGCTCTCTATCTCTCTATTTCTGTCTTCCTCTCTCTATTTCTCTCTCTTTCTCTCTCTCGCTTTCTCTCTCTCGCTTTCTCTCTCTCTCTCGCTTTCTCTCGGTGTTTGAGTATGTCGCCCATTTCCCTTTGGCTGCCGACATCGCCTCAATGAGAAATTATGGCAAGCCCCTGTAATTCCTAATCCCCTTGCTGAACAAGGCGGTGGGAAATGAAAATCAACATTGACAATAGGCAAAACAATTATTTCCCCCAAGTATTTGCGCCTCCAACCATTATTCCATCATTTGCTGACGGCCGTGTAAGCTCCGGCGTAATCTTCTTTAGGAGGAAACACTTGTTGTTGTTTTCGTTGCTCCTACACTGCTCCTCGTGCTTTTGTTCCTACACCCTGCTGTCAAATCACAATTCACGCCGGGTTTATTTCTGCGAGTTTGAGCGTTTTCAATTTTTTTGAGATATTTTAGAAGTAATTTTTAAAATTTAATTTCTCTGCAGTTTTGTTGAATTTTATAATTTTTTAATCGTTTTCTGGTCGCAGATTTTTTTTTTAAATTTTGCAAATTTTTGTGAAAGTTTGCTTTCTTTTTCGAATTATTTTGCTGTTTCTATTAAATGTTACAATTTTGTATTCCATATATTTTCAATTAAAAAAGCAAGTAAAGAAACATAGATACTTGAAAGGACGCTTTTAAGGCAAAATCGAGGAGAAACTCAGGAAAACTTGTTTCAGCAAAGAAGAAAAATCACCGGCGGCGGGGCAGACAATTTATCTGACGTTACATTGCTAAACAACCCTTGCAAATTAATAACAACAATGATTTACACATGTGCAACAGCCATATAGATATGTTTTAATTTCTGTATCGACAAGAGACCAGTGCATTTTTAGAGGTAGCTAGTTTTTAAATGGAGAAAGTTTTGTGCTGATGTGAAGAAAATTTTCAATGTATTTAAATGGAGAAAGTCCAATGTATTCAGATTGATAAAATTTAGTGTTTATATGGAGAAAATTTTCAATGTAATTTAAATGGAGAAAATTCTGTAATGCATTTACATGGAGAGAATTTAGTACGCAAATATACAAAAGAAATTCCTATAGGTCCTTTGTACAGTGCATTATGTTGTATGTAAAACGCCATGGATTTAGATCTTGGGAAAATATCGCGGTGAGTTTTCAGCACTGACGAGTTTATTGAGAAGAAGCGACGGGTTTTACAGACGGGAAGCCAAACTGGAAGTACTTGATTAAAAATCGAGTCCCCCGCTATCTCATATCATTCTACACAATCCTACAATGGACTGGGGGATCCTGACTAACTTCACTTATTCTCCAGTCTGACCTTGTAGTATTACTTCCTTATATATCAATGCTCTCATGAGCTGTCGCTTTCTCCTAAATCCTCTTGCTTCCAAGATTCATCTGCTTGTTCTCCTGCTTTTTTTGCTGAGGGGACAGCGGAGAAATAAAAAATACTGTGTGAGCGGGGAAAAATTTAAGGAGAAAGTAAAATAAATTCGGCAGCTGACAAGAAAAAAATTCAAAATATAAAATTGGTCAGTAAAATTCAAAAAAAAAATTCCAAAAAATTCAATAAAAAATCAGAAAAATTCAAAATAAAAAATAATTCAGAAAATTTTAAAAGAGAAAATAATTCAGAAAAATTCAAAAGAGAAAATAATTCAGAAAACTTCAAAATCCAAAAAATTCCGGAAAAAATTGTAGGAGAGAAATATTTTAAAAGAAAAAAATTGGAAGATAGAGAGAGAAAAATAATGCGAGTACAAACGCGAGAAAGTGAGAAGGAGAAAGCATAAGTACGGGAGAGAGAGAGAACGCTGAGTAGAAAAAAAATCCCCGAATGAAATACGGACCATTGTATGATTTCAAGGATTATATAAGGCGCGGAGTATAAGGTGAGGGTAGAAAATAAAAGAGATGGAATTTCCCCCGGACTTTTGTACCGATATTTTATCAGTGCTCGAACGATATTTGACATACTGCCGTCGTTTATAAATCCTCCCTTTTCTTATCCGCTTGTGCGTCACCGTGCCTAAATCCACGTCGTGCCGAAATTTCATCATCATCTCTTAACTTCCTCCGCCGACAGAAGCTACAGCACGAGCTATGACACACACGCACTTCATTCCAGGATTCTCTCCTCTCGGAGGGAAAGCGACGAGCCGACGAGGTGTTTATGCAATTTAGAGCGAGTTATTTATGGGCAGATTTTAATGTTATTTATTGCTTTATGTATTTTTGCCTTATTTTGTTTCTATTTTTCTCGTTTTTGGCTGGTTTAACAGATGTTCTACAAGTTTTTGGTTGAAAATTCTGTTTTTTTAAAACAAATTCCTGATTTTTTTAGAAATTTCTGAATTTTTTAGAAAATTTTTGACTTTTTTAGAAATTTCTTGATTTTTTAAAAAATCCTTATTTTTTAAACTTTTTGTGGATAATTCTTGATTTTTGTAGAAAATTCTGGATTTTTTAGAAAATTCTTGATCTTTGTAGAAAATTCTCGATTTTTGTTGAAAATTCCCGATTTTTTTTAGAAAATTCTCGATTTTTGTAGAAAATTCTTGATTTTTTAAAAAATTATCGATTTTTTTAAATTCTGAAATTTTAGAACATTTTTTACCAAATTTGTGTAGAAAAATCTAGAAAATCATACCCAAAATGTATATTAAAAATTTGACGTGGAATATTTGTGTGAGGGAAAGTAGGAGAAAGCGAAAATTGGAGATAAAAGAGAGAAAGAAGGAAGAGGAGTGCAAAAAAACGGAGCAACGGAACTCATAATGATAGCACAACAGACTTGGGTGAGTTGACTGTCACTCCAGACGACAATTCCACTCTCCTGTTTATAGATTACGTACACGAAAGGTCTTGACTCCACTCCACTCAACGTGCCACACAAAATTCGTCCCTAAGATGAATCCGCCGACCAAGATTATGATATACCGGCCTGCCCCTCCAAGCCTTGAGCATTCCTCCCTGCTTTCACCACCAGCTTACATTTCTCCTCACATCCTCCAACACAAATGCCAAACACTCTCGCACACACAGCAAAACCCGTTTTAAGCCCCAACAAGATGAAATAAGACGAATGGGAAATAAGAACCAATGATGGGGAAAGTCACGCAGAATTGCGGGACACTCGCCGGAGATAATGCTTACGTGGAAATTCTAGGGATGAGCGGAAATAAGAGGACAACTTGGAAAATTGAGAAAATCGGAGCGAGAAAACGAGCAGGGAATTGAAAATCAAAAAATAGGACGTTAGAGAGAGCTTGGGCAACATACACAATTTCGGCGGAATCGGAAATTCAACATTTAAACCGGAGAAAGCACCGCACAATCACAAAGGAAAGTCGGAGAGAGCTTTCACATTAAAAGAATTTTAAAAAAATGCAGTACCCAAATAGAAAATTTTATCCACAGAATTTCAAGCAACAAGAGAAAGTTGGAGAAAACATTATTAATTGAGATAAAGCTATATAGAAAGCATTGAAATCACAAAACGTAAACAAATTCAGCAAAAAATTAAGAAACATTTACTGCAAGAATTCAAAATTGAAAAGAGAAAGTTAGAAAAAGTCTAAATCCATAGAGAAATATTCCCAAAAACATAAAATGTGGGGGAGAGAGAACTTAATTCCGTGGAGAAAGTGAAAATCAAATGGAGAAAGTCAGAGAAAGCACTTTATTTGCAATCTTTTTGTGAAAATAGGAGGGGAAAGTTGGAGAAAGTAAAATATCTGAAGTGAACAATCTCCAAAAACCAACAAGTTATTACTTTCCCAAAGAAAGTTCCCACTCGAGACCTCCACAGTCCAAACAAAGTAAAGCCAATAAACGATTCCCATTGACTTATGGGTTTACTCTCTTGCACGCGTTCAAATTTGGAGCTGCGGGAGGGGGAAGTGCAAGTAATGGAGAAGAAAATGCTGATATTCAAGGCGTAACAACCTTAAATTCTTCAAGCGTCTTCCTCCAAATCCAGCTTACAATGCAGTTTAACAACGCCTGTGCGCCCAGACTTTGGCCTTCATTGAAGGAAGTTTCTCAAGCAAATTGTTTGCGAGAATGTTTTTTGTGGGGTAAATAATTATTAGTTTGAGCTGAAGATAATCCAAAATCGAACATAAAGTGAAATAAATACAAAATAAATACAAAATAAATACAAAATAAATACAAAATAAATACAAAATAAATACAAAATAAA
>JAQGAK010003713.1:0-14170 GCA_034696945.1 Lipothrix lubbocki
AATCATTAGTAAAAATTTTGATTTAGATGTGTCCGTCTCATTTGTAGGTACATACTGCAAATTTTTTATCCGCAATAGTTTTTAAAGATTTTTTTACATCAGCTCTTATTGTTAGTAGAGGAAAATGTAGATATGTTCTATTATATTACACATTTGTTTACTAATTCAAAATTCAATTGCTAATTTGTTAACCATTTATTTATTGTTTATGTATTCTTTTATACATTTTTAGTGGACGGTGGTTTTGATGGTAAGTATTATTACTTAAATAAAATATTTATTTCAATATTTACTGATAACATGGAATATTTGCATGGAACTCTATAATACATATGTATATGTATAATTCTAACGAAATCATAAATTTTGTGGATTTTTTAGTGACTGATATCCGAAAACGTAAGCAATTATTTGTAGTAATCACCTACCAAAATTATAATTATGGAAATAATATTCATACCTACAAATTATGGCCTCTTTAATTGAAATATAATTTATCTGTTTTTTTAAGGTCGCTTTCAATTTCAACGTAAGTTCTCATGATGTGATTTATTATTGTTTATGAATTATATTTGTTTATTGATTATATTTGGTTATTGATCATATTTGTGTACTATTGCCTATTTATTATATGTAATTGTTATGTGATTGTTTATTATTATTTTATGTATTTTGCATTTTCATTCAACTTGATTATTTTTGCTTGATTTTCAGTTGATGAGAACCAAAATCCTATGAACATAACTTGCAAAGGTAATTAAATTCTAAAAGTTCTAAAAATTCAGCTGCTTAACTCATTATAGTAATTTCATAACAGATGGTAAAAATAATTAGTGTAGCTTTTTGGGAAATATTTGGTTAAATAATTTGTACTATACGATTTTTATAGGACCAGCTGGTATCGGTAAGTAAAAATACAAGTTAATTGTTGATCAGATTTTAAATATAATTTTTGGAAAATTTTTACTACGGCGTGTTGTAAGGTGGATAGTACTACGGTATCTAAAATATGTACATACACGTATGTGAATGATATGAACTGCTTTACAATACGTAGTTAATTGAATTTATTCCGATATTATTACATTTTATTTTAGTTTTATAACATAATATAATAAATAAATTTTAGTTTTAGTAAATCAAGAATTCATCACAACAATCGCTCAAGTTTTAATCTTCATTTAAATAAAACATTTTATTTTGTTTTTCTATTTGAATTGACAGTTGTTAGATTCGGTAATGGCATGTTTATTTATTATTATTTTAAAATGTTATTACTATTAAATAAATATATATTTATGTATCAAGGATAATAAATATTTTATTTTAAATCTTAGATTACAACCAATCCTAACTGAGTCCGTTAAAACTAACTGAGTCCTTCGTGGGCGATTTCGTTTACGTCTTTAAAATTTCGTTTGATTAATTAGTATTTCAAATATTGAAGTAGCTGTAGTAATTATTTTCACGATTCTGAATGTGACGGTTCATAAAAATTTTGAATAAATATTTCAAATTATTCAACCTAAGATTCTCTCTTATATGTTTAAATTTATTATCGTTAATAAAACAAATAATGTACTGTTTGTTACATGAATGTAAAAATTACATGAATGGAATTTTTCAAATTATACAACAAATAAAATTAATTAAAAAAAACTTATGAGCTATTTCGTGCAAACTTATTTTGTAAATTAAAATGTTTTTTTTGTATTTATATTATGCATATGAACTACGCCACAAGGTTTAAAAGTGTGGAAATTGTTTACTTATTTATTTATACATCATTTCTACCATTTACATATGTTGACGACTTAACTATAAAGTTTTATTACTTTGTAAAAAGATGTTGACTACGAATTGAAGATCTTAAATTACTTCTAGCTTTCTCGTCTCCCTGCCTATATATGTAAGTATCCATACATCGTCCTTCATTTCATACTAAAAATCAGCATTACTTACATTACAGTAACGTACTTACATTACGCATAAAAGCAATTTGATTTTTTTTCATGGCTATGTATAGTAAACTGTAATTGACGCCCATATGAAGAACTTGACTTCTGTAAATGGAGTTCTAAATTTTATGTAATAATTCTGACTGGACTAGGAACAGAGCAAATGACTATATAAAGGCTTACTGTTTTCGTAATCTCCACCTCATAAATCCACATTATAACCTAACCTGTGTAGGTATATTCTCCAGCATCTTCCCAACAAACGCACATTAATTTGTTTACAAAATCCTGTATTGTCTCAGTTTCTTTTAAGCCACTTTTTCTTTAAGCTACTCGCGAGCAAATTGAGAGGTTCAACACGGTAATATACAAGGAATTTTAATAATATATAATACTAAATTTAATTACTAATACTAATTACTAATAGTAACACTAATAAATACAAATTGTTGTATTAATGGTTATAATTGGTCACTCAATATCACTGCTGTTATATTTACTTTTAATTCAAAACATTAACTGCATAACTAAATTAAATACTTGTGTAGGACATTTACCAATAACTACTCACTCACATTACCCCATGCAAAGTGAATAGGACTGATTTTAGATTTTATATTGCACAATTAATTGCATTAATATTAATGCCGTGAGTAAATTTATTTCTTTAAAACAGAAATCATTGGAGCAATATATTTAATTTAAGAGTTAAATAGTATATTCGCTATTATGTAATTTATTAATTTTTATATATTATTTTCTGTATTACTTAAGTATATACTTATAGTTTGAATATAGTTTACAAGTAAAATTGTTTTATTTATTTTAAGTACTTATCATCAGCATATATTTATTATTATTGTTTATTCTTAATGTTTTAAATTATTTATTATTTAAAAAGAAAATCCTGCAAAGAAGCTTCAGCATTATTGCATGTGTGTAACATTTAGCACTACTGTGCCAGATTAAGCTATAGAAATAGAAAGTCCTTCTACGTACACAATAAACTAGCGGGAAAGGTTTAAACACAACGTAACCAAAAAACTATAAAAGTGAAGAAGCTTATTATTGCTAACTGCTAACTAAGTTGTTTTGTTATTTCCGTCAATTCTAATAAAATCGGGATTTTGGAAATTTTGTTTATATAGCATTATCACCACCGCACCGGTGTGAAGTAAAGTATTTCTCTGAATCCAAAATTATTAAAATTAAAATGATTAATGATAATTTTATCATTCTTATATTTATTTTATACGATAATTGGGGTAAGGGTGATTTTCGGGAGGCATAAAACAAAATAAACGTAAAATTAAAAAATTAAGTAAATAATGTAAATCCAAGCCCCAATTATCGTAGTAGAACTGCTACCTTACAGTAATAATATTAGCAAAACTAACAACTAAATCAATATACTATCTTTGTTGTCCGGGAGTGTTAAGACTTATAAAATACTATTGATTATTAAATTGATTTATTGCACCTTGGTCCTAAAATTTTATTTCCCATTAAAAACAGGTATCGTGAATGCTGTGCCGAACGGGACTTCGTCAATTTTCAGCCATGGCAACAATGACAAGGGCAGATAGAGTAAAGAAGCTTTTGGAAGCCGAATTAGAAGCGAGCCACGTGGAAATTATAAATGAATCTTATATGCATAATGTTCCGGAAGGTTCTGAGACACACTTTAAAGTTGTAGTAGTTTCACCGACTTTCTCTGGAACTTCATTGATCAGCCGACATCGCACGGTATGTAAATATATATAAATTATATAAAATGATGAACGGTTTTGCAAGTTTTAGTTTGTAAGTTAAATAGTGGAATAAAATAAACTTTTTCATTTTTAATGCCTTGGGATGTCAATTTTAATTTCAATTCTTTACAAATGCATAATCGGAGTTACCCCACTTTGCAGTCACAAGATTGTTAATGGGAGTGCATTTAGAAAAATGGAGATAGCTCACTTTGCACACGAAGTAACAATGTGTATACATTAATATGATAACCGCTTGCACAATTTTATTGTTAATTTTTTTAGGTTCAAGATCTTCTAAAAGACGAACTGGCTAGCGGACTCCACGCACTTTCCATAGTAGCTAAGTCTCCGTCGGAATGGACAAAAGTCCAATCTGTAGATCCTAGCCCAAGATGCATGGGAGGCTTTGGCAAGTAATTTTGATGGACACTGGAATTTTACGAACTTAATCAGCACATTTTTAGTACAGATATTTTTGCAATTGTATGGAAGGTTACCGCTATGTTTATTAATTTGTTCAATTGTTAAATAAATGCTCGTATTTGACAGATGTAAAGATTTTTTTCTCCCTTCAACGAGGAACTTTAATAGTTTGACCATTTTTGGCTCAAAACAGTACTGTTTATGCTATAAAGATAATGACTAGGATTAACAGACCCGTTAACTACGAGCTTGATTAATATAAAATGAAAACAAATGTTCATTCTAAATAAATACAGAGAGTACATTTATTATAATTTAGATTAAGATATTAGACTAGGAAGATTATTCATTTTAAAAACAAGTTTCAACCAATAAGGAAAATGGTACAATTGTGTTAAATAAATAAAATGATAATATTCACAATTTACTTTAATGATCACTCCACTCTCCATCAATTTACATTGTAAGTATAATATTTCAGTGTGTGTAATTTTAAAAAATTGCTTTTGCGTTATCAAATTATTTTATAATTTTACTCCTATTTAAAATCTATTTAGTAGGTATTTTTATATTATTTACTAACATAATTGTTTTCTATATTTGTGGACTTGTGGTGAAATATATTATATATCCCGTGAAATATTTATCGACAGGCGAGAATTAAACTCGTAGTATTGTTAATTACAATCGAAATGACCGTCAGGATCAGAGATTTATCTACGAAAAAGAATCCACCAATGCTAATGCTTATGGGTAGAGCGCTTTTGACAAAACGGGAAAACCAAGGATGGAAAACCTCCCGCCAGGAATTTAGAGTCTCGCAACATGTCTCCTGTACTTGGGCGAATTCCCGAAAAATGATGATAGCTTCCGGAGCGAGAACCAGCACGGAAAACAAGTTTGACCAACTCCGGAACATGACAGTCACGAATAACCGCATGATAATCCCTGCCATCGGCGCTACTTCCAGCACCACTAACCAACGGTTGTAAACGCTTTGGTAGATTCGGCTTAAAACGAAAAGACGGCGGTAGTTGCGGCTGATCTTTAGTAATTTCAAGGAACTCACGCTACTGGTATTTTTGCTGAAATTTTTGTCGACAATTCGTTGAAAATTGACACGTCAAATAATTTTCAATTATGATTTTTTACAAAATTTTGTTATTGAAGAAAAATTTACATTTCCTAACCTTAGGCGGAGGCACCTCAGAGCTGTTACAGCATTCAGACCATAAAACACGAACACAATTAAATGATAAAAAGCGATATAAGTATGAAAAAATATCGCATTGGTTTGGACAAAAGTGAGAATTAATATTTGCCAGATTTGTAAATTTGGGTACATTAGAACCACAACGGAGGACAGCAATTCTGGACTTTCAGGCTTGTGCAAAACCCTTGTCCCACGTATTATTGCCGCTGTTATTACTAAACTAATGGCGCCAAACAGTATTGCAGTTTTTATATTTTGAGTGTGTTTGCATTGCTTTGGTGTTGTACTATTATAAAAACCTATTAAAAACAATTAATTTATGATGGTATTATTATATGAATTAAATAAAATTAAATAATTATTTCAAATAAATACATATTTTATTTCCTCTAAATGAGAAAATAGGAATGTAATAATACTTTAATTTTAATGCAAAGTAATGTAACGTAATGCAAATAATAAGATAATAATAATGAGAATGAAAAACATATAATTTCAAAATCAAGAAATTACTTTGGATGTTGGATGAAACGGTAACACTTTGGTTGAAAAGCAAGTGTAATGATCCCCAGGTTTTCCACGTAATTACATAATTAATACTGAAAGCTATAGTAATTCCACTATACATCCACATACTGATTTTGTCTTTCGTATTCAAATTTTTCTGTGACAAAGACTTGCAGGAATTGTGAATCAAAACAAAGTGAGACAGCAACATAATACTACAATTGACGCAAAAACAAATTTTGTAAATGATACTATTGTCGAAATCCAATGTCTTCTTAGACCGTGAATATCTGTACGGGAAGATTTTGCAAAAATATGCAATGTTAAAGAATTTGCTTAGAATTAATTCACAGTGGCTGTTTTCTGGTTCAAACTGACACGGATTGACATTTTCTACGTCTGGGACAATGTTTGTCTTCCTAAATTTACCGAATTTTATTTTACCATTGCTGATAAAATGGTGTACATTTGTTGGTAGAACAACATGTCGGAGGCAACGTTTTATATGTAACTTCTTCATGCTGGAATGGTATGAGAAATAATTTAACCTCTACATTCGGGACTCCCGAGACAATTACAAATTATCCTGACGGCACAAATGTAGCTTAGCACACTTTTTGGAAGACATTTTCAATTTCCGAAAGTGTTGTTATTATTCCTATTATTTTCACTTTTATTAATAAAAGTAATTTAAAAATTACCTGAATGTTTAACACTTTGAAACTTACGGCTCGCTTTTATTATTTTGAAATATGGCATGACATGATAATTTATAATTTCACCCCACAAGAAAATTGACATCGTTAACTTACTGAACTCTATCAATTAAAATAATTAACTAGACAATATTTGAAAAACACAGGGTATATACGTAAAACTGACAAGCGTAAAATTCACAATACATATAATTTACAACACTAAAATAATTACAGATAACTTTTGTGATGATTTCTATGCCCCAAATAACCAATGTGACCACTGAGCTCAATAAATATAGAGTATGAAGATACATTGCATCACATAAACATCAAACGACAAAGGTTCGAATTCGGAGAATACAGATATCCCGGGTACCACCGGAGGTCTAGCAAACCTACAATACCCCAACGCTGTCAGAAATGATATAAATCTGAAATCATGGGTAACAGCTTACCCCAACAACCAGGTTGGATCTGGCATTGTTACTACTCCGGCGTCAATTAAGGTCGTCCACTCGGAATCTCTAATTTGTGGAAACCATGAAAATCCACACTTGACATACTCTTTCTGTATCTACATTTGTTTTGCTGTATGAATTTACTAATTCGATTTATAAAAATACTGAAATTGTAAGTTTAATATTTTATTTCCTTGCTTAAATATCTTTTTTTGGAGAAAATGTTTATTTAAATGTTCAATAAATACTATAGTGTATGCACAAGTTAAATGTATAATAAATCAGTTCAACTTGCATTTATTCTTTCTTTGAATCTATTATTGTTCGACATCAAGAACTCACCGGTTCTTCTGTAATTTTTTTCATTTAATAGTTATGTGGTTCGTATCTACAAAAGATCACAGAGTTAGTGGCATATTCTGTATATGACCTTGTTTCAAGATGTGATTTGTGATTGCAAATAACATGAGCGTTCTTCCTTTTCTTGGTATCTTCTAATTTTATTTAGAGATCATAGGAAGAAAGAATTGCGTCTGTATTATAAAAATGGATTTCTTTACTCTTATGCACAAACAACGCAATTATTTAGATAAAAAACCTGAATATTAAATAAATACTATTGTAATCAAGATAGTATAAATGCTCAATTATGTTTCGTATTATTACGCAGATATGCATGGATATAAAAATTAAAACGTAATTTTCATGTAAATTTTAACTTCCGCGTATCAGCTACGGGGTAGGACGGAGGACATCCACGGGTTACTTTTTGCGTTGTAATCATCGTTTAACTATCCATTGACTTTCATTTAATTTGCATGTTCCATTGTTGACAGTCTTAAACTGCAACCAATTAAACCCATTTATTGGAATTTAGTATTTATTATAAGTACATGCTGAATTGTCTAAGGCTATTTTTTTTTAATTTTAATAGGATTTTAAAACAGCAATGTATAATTAAGAAATTAGGCCAGCATATAAAATTTCCAGGAATTTACGTCAAACAAATATTTGCGCAAATTAGGATTTTTATGGAAAATAACTGGAACAACAATGGTTTATGGTCTTGGGAAATTAACAATTTTCAATAAAGAATTTATCGCGTTGGTGATTTGGCGGAATTCGAAAATACATCAAAACAGAGCTTCCGGCTCATGTATAAATAAGGCAGTAGAAGTGGATGTAACTTCATAATCGTTGAAATCCTCTCTGGGGTAACCTCACTTCTGTAAACAATCTTCATAATCTATTTTTCCAAACTCAAGATCGAATTAGAGCGGCATCATGAATTCGAAGTAAGTCAAGTGCATTACTTGTAGCAACTAATTTTTGTGAATTCTTAATTATATTATTTACTTACCATGAACTACATATAACGCTTGGAATGTCACAGTGTGTGTGTTTAAAGTGAAGTTTTTATTTTCAGTTTTTAATTTAATTATTTAATTGTTTAATTTCAGGTTCATCCTGATCCTTTCCGTGCTCGTCGTGATCCTGGCTGTTGATCACGCCGCGGCCTATCATTACGACTACTACGACTACTTCGACGGGGTAATGCGTCCACCATATTATTTATTGGCGGAGCGTGTTAGAAAAAGCTTTTTAATAAGTGTATTTAATTTTGGTTAACAGTATATGGGTCGTGGATGTGCTCCTCGGGGTGGAATGTGCCATTCCAGTGCGGGTTGCTGTAGCGGGATGTGCCGTATGAGAACGTGTTGGTGAAGTGTTCCTCCTCTATAACATCCTCTTCGGCCTTGTCCTCCTGGTCACAACCGTTTCGATATCTAACCGTAAAATTGAGTGATTGGTGTATAAATCCAATAAATTACAGATCCGAACTACAAATACGAACCACAAAAATTAATTATAATTAATGGCACTACCTTAAATTCAAACTTCAAATGTAAACAATTGGATTATTGGAAAATAAATATCTGGAATTAAAAATTTGGCTTTTACTCCATACCGTACTGTGCGACCGGGTCATAATTGAGAGCAGTAAAATTGTTGCATAATAAAGGGTACACTTACGCTTTGATTCCATAAAGTTTCAGATGCATCCTGACTTTCTGCTGGCATAACATATGAAAAACGCTATTGTTCGGGCAGTGCCAATGGCCTCTCATTAAAATATACCACTCGTCCTTCCGTCCGGTTGCACGATTGCTCAATAATCAAATAATCATTGACCAATTTTGATGGAATTTTGTATACATAGTCCACAGGCACACGGCTTGTATGAGATTCTAGTTAACCAGTTAAAAGTCAGCAGATCCGGAGTTACCCAGATCTTTAAAATAATGCTTGTATTTTAGCGACAAAAGTCAACGGATCTTATCATTTTTTTTAGTAGAAATGGTCAGTTGGCAACTGTTCTCTATAGTGACACAACTATGCAAAATACCAGTTCAGTGGTTTTGGAGTTACCCGGATTTTTTAGTTTGTAAATTTTTAGACGCTGCCCTTTGGCGGGGACTTTGGGAGCATTTTCAAAACGATGATTTTTATAAAAACTGAAATTAAACAATTGTAGGATTTATTATACATATTGTAGGGGAATGTACAGTTGGAAGTTTTCTAGTTCAGTGGTTTTTGTTCTTTAATAATTTTATTTCCTCATAATTTCCGCATTAATTAATAATTATTCACGTCCTCATTAAAATTTCACATGTTAATTCCCATATAAAATGGAAATTTTCAAAACTCGACGATTTTCTTAAAATAATATAAAATCATCAAGAAAACACGAACAAATCATTTATAAACAATTACATTCCCATGTCTAACTTACGGAAAAGAGGATACATAATAATACGTAACATTGCTTTTAGTGCTTCCCTGCGAATTCAATTTGGACGAAGTTAAACGATAAAAATGCTTTAAAAATGATAACGCCCAATTGTTTCGGCTTTTATTTGTTGATTTGAGTCGTACCAGTGAAAAAGTTTCGCAAAGTAGTGTCAATATAATAATTTAATCACAACATTAAACATAAATAAAATACAATCGATAATTACAACAATGCTTTGCGTGTAGAAATTATAAAATTTACATTAACAATCCATTCTTGGTGTCATTATTATGCAAGATCAATGTACACCATACGTTTGTCTTAGAAAATCTAGAATGCGATTGCGACGTCAATCGGAAATGTCCAACTTGATCAAGCAAACATAGTATGGTGAGTGTAAAGTAATGACGGTATCCGGAATATTTAACTATTATTTTTAAATAATACAGCAATTAGTTAATTATCATGTTTGTTTTGTTTATATGTTTAAATACAGTATTTAACGGTATGTATATCAGTGTTTAACGTGTTTTGCATGTAGAACTAGAAAACCTAAAATTTACATGAAAATTTACACCACTAGAATAATTACAGATAATCTTTGTGATGATTTCTATAGTCCAAATAGCCAATGCCACCACGGAACTCAATAAATAAAGCAAGAAAATAAATTGTATCACATAAACATCAAATGACAAGGGTGCGAATTCCGAGAATCTAGATATACTGGTTACCATCGGAAGTCCAACGAACCTTAAAAGTTCCCATCGCTGCCAGAAGTGGTATAAACCAGATGTCATGAGGAGTTTTAGGCCAAATGGTATCAATTTTTCATGTATTTCATTTAGGCCGAGAGGATATTGGAGCATAGTTGGTGTAGTAAGAAAATCATCGCTGGTCTCCAAGTTGTTCCCTAACTTGTTGCTTTTATGCTTCAGCCTTTCTATCATTGTTTTAGCATCGTTGAAATACAACATATTAATGACTATAGCGTACTTGTTTGATGTTTGTTCAAGAAGTTTTTTTAAATTGTTGGGGCATACCACCATAATTTGGTTCAATTCTATTATCAATTCAGCTTGTGTATTTGGATGTGATTTTCTGATCAACCAATAAAATTTGCACGCTTGCTCAGGGCCAAATTGTCTTTCGCAAGACGTTGTCCCTTCATAAAATGAGTTTGCATAATCCAAAGTAGTTATATTAAATTCAACGTATGCTTCTGCTCTTGGACATGGTTCATGCAGTGATAATAAATATATCTTGAAACCTGTTAATTGCGTAAAATATTGTAATTTCGTGTAGTCAGTAGTTTCAATGGAATAATCGGACTTTAAACAACTTTTATAGCAGTTGATTAAAAACAGGGTGAGAAATAGCCAGAGACAGAGGACACATTTTTGCCGAAAGGTAATTGTATTAAATTTCGTAGTTTGCTCTACCACTGTTTTTAGTAGCAGCGTTACATGCTCCGGAATTTGGTTTGAATTCGGCATCGACAAAATGAGTGCGATTAATAATAAGCTTATTCCAAAATAAACCCATAGTATCGCAGGAAATGGGGTTACGAATATGGTGACATCTTGGGAATTGGTGTAAACACTGTTAGGTGTAAAAAATTTAAATCGTTCAGTCCTTCCAGTTAATATGACTTTAGTGTCCCACTCGGTTAAAACATTTGTAACTATTGGGCAAGATGTACATTTCCATTTCCTGTCATATCTGGATATATTTAGTGCCTGAATAAGAATTTGGTCAAAGTTTTGACGAAAGATTGTATATTTCGTTCTCGGATCAATTTTTATTTTGAACTTCGTTTTCCAAGAAAGTCTAACAGTCCATATAGCTGATTTCCCTCGCTGCATCACATTCCAATAAAGGCGCTCCATTTGAAAAGCACAATTAATTATGTCGTTACCACACGGTAAACTGTATATCGCCCATTGCGGATATTTAGGATGTACTAGCGTTCCAGCATAAAATTGACAATACCAGCAAATCACATACCCAGTGAACACGCGTAAATCATTCGCATCGCCGTCCATCCAAAACACATATATTGGTGGGAGTGATTTCCGTAGTTTTAGTGAGTACATAAAGAAGATGCCATATAAAGGTTCCCGTTGAGTACTTATGGGAACGAATAAATAAAATCTTTTGGGAAAAACGTTCCAAGGTGAAGATTTATCAAATTCAAAATAATCTGCACGAACATCTGTAAAATTTACAATTTCGCCATACTCACCACTTTCCAAATACTCCAAATATGCAGAGCAATTTATAGCATAGGATTTCAGCCTCGGAAAACGTTGGCGCCATTTTTCGACATTTTGATCCGGATTTGTCAGCACCACAGGGACAGAGTCTGAAAATTTGAAGCGAAATACGGTTCTTGAAGAAATTAAGTAAACGATGCAGGTAGTTAGGGTTTCTAAAATTGAAGTCAGATCAACAACAAGATCTGATATTTTCACGGCCTCCATTTGGTAACTTATAAAACGTAGATTAAAATGACAAGACTGCAAAAATAAATTGAACCATTTAAAATTAGTACTACAGAGTACATTTTCAAGGTTACACTGTTTGTAAATTGTTTTGTTGTTGATTTCCGGAATGCATATGATTGCACCAGGAAATTAGAAATATGATTAGGAAATACCTCTTGTTGTTAGTTTCAAAGTACGTTAGTGCTAGTCGTATTGTTCACATTTAGTAATTACTAGAAATCTACATATGTAGTAAGTATGAGTTAATTAAGTTACTCTACTCAGGGTGTTTCTCAAACCATCAAAAGATACTGAACAATTTCCGGACGTTCCCGTATCTATTTTCAATGGGATCGTGTTCATTCTTATTAATCTTTAATGGCCTCTAGTACATTATTGAAATAATGACTTCTACAAGAAACATAACTAGCGCCACCATTGAACTTATTAAATAAAGTATACAAATAAACTCAACCACATGAACATCAAACGACACAGGCTGAAATTCCAAGAATCCAGATTTGTCAGTAACCGCCGGAGGTCCAGCAAATCTCAAGACTTCCCAACGCTGCCAAAAGTGGTATAAACCGGAAGTCATGAGCAGTTTCAGACGATGTGGGATCAACTGTTTATGTATTTTATTTAAGCCCTTAGGATATTGGAGCATATTTGGCATAGTCAGGAAATCGTCGTTTACATCCCAGTTGTTTTCCAACTTGTTGCTCTTGTGCTTTTGAATTTCAATCATAGTTTTAGCATCGTTGAAATCTAAGGCATTAGTGACAATAGCATATTTATTGGATTTTTGGTCCAAAAGTTGTTTTAAATTTTTTGGGCATACTATTGCTATTTGATTTAGTTGGAAAATCAATTTGGCTTTTCTGCTTGAACGTGCTCTTCTGATCAGCCAATAAAATCTGCATGCACGTAGGGACAAATATTGTTTTTCGCATGACATTGTTGCATCATAGAATGGGCTTGAGAAATCAGGATTAGTTAAATTAAACATATTTGATGATTGTGGCGTGGGACATGGTTCATTTACAAATATCAAATATATTTTTAGATCTTTCAATTCTGAAAAATATTGTAATTTTGTCCGAACTGTAGTTTCAATTGAATAATTTGATTTTAGACAACTTTTGTAGCTGGTTATTAAAAACAATGTAAGAAATAACCAAATACAAAGAATATATTTGTGCCTAAAGGTAACCGCATTAAATTTAGTAGATTGCTCTAATAATGTTTTTAGAAGCACTACCACATGTTCTGTAATTCGTTTTGAACTGTGAATAGACAACATGAGGGCTACTGCAAACAATGTTATTCCAAAATAAATCCATAAAATGATTGGAAATGGAGTTACAAATATGGAGACATCTTGAGATGTTTTGTAAACGCTGTTTGGAGTAAAGAATTTAAATTTTTCAGTTCTACCAGTTATTATAACTTCGTTGCCGGAGTATGATGAATCATATGAAACGGTTGGGCAATAGGGACAAGACTGCTTGTTCGTGTATTTAGATATATTTAGCGCTTCATAAAAAAGTAGAATGACGTTTTGACGGAGAAATGTGTGCTTTGTTCTTGGAAACATATTTCTTTTAGACTTCATGTAAATAGTCACATAAACACGCCATATAGCCGATTTACCATGTTGCATCACTTCGAAAAAGAGGCGCTCAGTTCGAAATACACAATTAATTATGTCCTCCCCACACTCTACACTGTATATTTTCCAATTCGAATATTTGGATTGAGCAACCGTTACGGCGTAACGTTGACAATACCAACAAATCACATACCCAGTGAATACATGTAAATCATTCACATTGACGTCTATCCAAAATATGTATATTGGTGGCAATGACATGTGTAA
>JAQGAK010003714.1:0-14169 GCA_034696945.1 Lipothrix lubbocki
AAAATGCCTTGGCATTTTCAGATTGCCAACACTATATATAGCTCGAACGCAGATTTTACATAAAATAATGAACTTCATTATTATAATTGGCTGCTTTTGATTTTTTATACACTATGTATAGCTGTTGCAACTCTGCGTTTGTGAACATTTAGACGGGTTTAAATTGTAGAAATCTGAAGATCACGTGCAAACTTCACACATATTGACAATTCAGCAAAAATACTTAAAACTTCAAGTTCGAGTTCATGCTCGGGTCATGTTCGTGTCCGGGTATTAGGGGGAACCGAACACGCGTACAAAACCAAGTTCAGATCTCAACAAAAAGGACTTCAAGCCACGAACTTGAATAATCAAGTATTTACTTGAACACGAAGTATCAAGTTCAGGTTAGCCTGAAGTACATACCAGCAACTTTGTGTAAAAGTTCAATTCATATTCGATTCATTTTTACTTTAAAACAAAAGAGTTCAATTCGATTCAGTTCATTTTGCAAAATTTTCAAATTCGCGTTCGTTCAAGTTTAATTCATTTATTTTTACCGTTCAGTTCGAATTCGATTCATTTAATATTACCCAATTGAAAGTTCAATTCAAGTTTACACAGTATTAATATTCAGTTCACTGCGTTCAATGCAAATAAAGCTAATAGACTGAACGGCATCAATGTAAATCTGTCCAAATTTGTCTTTATTTTGCATTTTGTTGTTTTTAAAAGCTGTACTACGTATTTAAATTAATGAACTATGTAACAAATTTACAATGTACTGAGATATTGTATTTCGTTACAAATTTGAAAGTTCAATTCGATTCAATTCACGATGCGGCAAAATTGACCGATATTTGATTCAATATTTATTCAATGGATGCTTAAGTTCCATTCACGTTCACTCACAGTCAGTTTTAGAATTTCATAGTTCAATTCAAGTTCACTCAATTGAATCGAATTTACTTCGTCGTTCAAGTGAATGAATGCGTTCGTGAACTGAATTGTTGCAGGTATTGAATAATAAAATTGTGCAAAAATAAATACGATATCAGTTAACATATTGGGACCTTGAAAACCTTGTTAAAAATTTTTAACATGTGGTGTGGTATGTACGCATAATGTATACTTACGCATAAGTACATATAAAAGAACGAATTTGAAAAGGAAGTTGAATATTGTCATGCTGTGGTACTTTGTAAAACATTGCGAGGATGTATATATAAAAAAGTGTTTATTGCTTATTTTATTCCATAACATCTCTATATTGATCCGGAAGCGCCCCAGACGCATTTGTCAAGAACGCCGGCTTGACGATTTTTCATGTCGATTTTGAACTTCCTTCTCGAAACTGGCCCAGACTGCAAAATCGTTCAACCCTTCAAGCATTAGTGAGATGAGTAAAGGAATATTTTTGGATGTGATGGACAGTAAATTAATAAACTCTTTATTTTTCTTTAAATAAATACTTACACATAATAATAAATACGCCCTTAATAACTTCATATTTCTTTATTCTAGAATTATGTCATTATGTTCTTGCTGCAGTACGTTACAGATTCATAATTAGTTCTAGTTTACGCATGGAAATGACGTATAATTACAGTCTTAGCCTACACCTACACGAGTCATGGTTTTCTACAAACTAAGCAAATTTACAGGTTCCGATTTCATGCAAATTTAAAATAAATTTCTAGTGCGTAATAAGTTACTAATAAAATTTGCTTCATGTAAAGCCGCAAATTAAATAAAATTAGTACGAATTATAAATATATGTATTTCGTCTTCGAAACGAGGTCAATAGTTTCCGACAAAGTTCACATCCGCCTATAGCGCTTGAATCCGGATGATCACTTTCTTCATCAATACAGCTATATCAGTCTCATCTCATATTACAGTTTCCTCTGCTTGTGTAATGAGATATATATCAATCAATAAAATTGAATAAACTTATGAGCAAAAAAATAAATAAGATTAAGCGAGCAAAATCCACTGATATTTATGGCCCTAACATAAATAATTTAGCTCATTAAAAATACACAAATTTCAATGTCCCACTACAAAAACTAGCAATACAATACGTGATATTATAAATATTTCTAATAACTACAATACGTTAAACATGATGTGAATTTATTCCTACATTTTCAAATATCGGAATCGCCTGTGTGCTTCATCACGTGAGATTGCATTCGTCGACGAGAATCAGTTGAATATTCGCAAAAAGCGCATTTGAATTGACCTTCTTTGTTCGGAGATTTCGGGCTTGATTTGACTTTTGCTACAGTCTTCTTCACTGCTGGTTTCGGTAACCTTGCGGCTTTGGATTTTTTCTTAAGTTTGTCCGCAGCTGCAACAGCAACGGACTTTCCAGAACTTGCGTGAACTTCCTTCATGTGAACACTCAGGTTGCATTTATGATCATACGACGTCGGACATAAATTGCACTTGAATTCTTTGTCCTTCTTATGAATTTCAACGTGCGCCCGGAGTAAATACCAATAGGCGAAATTCACTGGGCATAAAGGACATTGGTAGGGCTTGTCCCCAGTGTGGGTCTTCATATGAGATCGAATATTTTCCGGGTTGGGATCTTCAAAGTCGCAAAATGGACAGGAAAAAACGATGTCTTTTAAATCTTTAGTCGTTCCAATTTTTATTCTTTTCCGAGGTCTCCCAGGTTTCTTTTCACTTTTCCGGTCTTCATGTTCAGATTCATCAGTGGCCTCGGATTTTATTTTATATTCTTCTTCAGATTCTTCCGACTTTTCCATATCCGATTCTTCCTCGGGAGAAGTTCTCGTCTTACTCTTTTGAAACTTCAGAACCACTTTAGGACGTTGCGGAAGAGATGTCTTGCGTTTATGTTTTTGAACTACCGTCTTGTGTTGTTTACTAACGTGACGTACTAGTCCGGGCGCTGTACAGGACTTAAATTTGCATTCCGAACATTTATGAAGGACATTTTCCTTACTCATTACCGCTTCATGTGCTGCTAAGTGATGTGATTGACTGAAACTGTAGCTACATTTTGAGCATTTATAGCGCTTGCTAACCACATGTGATTCATGCGTCCGGAGATGAGTTAGTAAACCCTTGTTGGTCACAGCGACGAATGAGCAATTTTTACATTTCAGCTTTTTAACCTTAGGTTGTTGCTTCGTAAGACGAACTTTGATGGCATTCTGTTTGATTTTTAGTGACACCGTCCGATCAGCCGGATGAGTTTTGACATGACAGCTTAATAGCTTCGGTGAGCAATACCTCATCTTGCAGTATGGACATTTCTTGGGGGGATCATAAACGGCATTTTTGATGTGCTGACTCAGGTGCGGATGCTGCCGAAAAGCTGCGGAGCACTTGGAACATTTGTACGGCCGTTCGCCTGTATGTATTCTTATGTGTTGTGCAAGTCTGTGTTTGTTTGAAAATTCCTTAGGACAATATTGACATTTGACGGTCATTTTGACCTTAATGATGGAATGATCTGCAATAAGAATTGATAGAGACAACAATTTGAAACACACTGACTTCCTTAAGCTGAAAGTTTTGATATTAGGATGACAAACCTTTATGTATGTATATACAACGGTATTGAACGGGATACACCGAATTATGTCCAACGTTCAAGATAAGATTAGGAATTTTCAATAGTCAAATGCCATAGTAATCCAGTACGTCTTGCTACATAATATCCTGAAAAACAAATATTCCAAAATTAACCACAATATTCTTATTTATTAGAAATACACGCTGTTTAAGGAATAATACAATGTAGTTAATATTTTAATAAATTTTCATACAATGTTGTAAACAAATTGCAATGAAATTCCAGTTCCAAGAAGGAGAACGAGATGCGTGTGGTCGAGAAATTAAAATCCAATCTTATGGTCCGAAGTTGAAGGAAAGAAATTTATTTCAGTATAATTGAATTTGTTATAAATAGTGCAAATTCTTCAGCACAATGTGATAGCGTTCGACTGAATCCAATTACTTCTAATTTTAGTAAAATGATACATAAATACAAATAAACACTCCTGGGAAAAAGGTGTAGTATGTATCTTACTGTTACACACGTTTTTCCTACCTGCCAGTTTCAGAATTAAAGTACTTTCCTTCTCATTAACAATCAACACCTCAACAACACTCCCACCTGGCTTCGATTTCAGCATTTGTAATCTTGCCGCGTCAAAAGTTGGGAGGCAAGGACGACGATTAGAAGGGAAATATGTTGCGTTAAGGAAATTTGCCTTGCGTACGTCCGCTAAGTTTTTTCGTAGGTTGACTTATAAAGGGATCCACGAGTTGAGTTGATAAATATTGTCGGTGGAGATGGAAAGTTGGCTATTCCAATGTGCATCTATAGCTTCAAAGTGGGGCATACACCATCATTTTAATTTCAAGGTGTGGGGAAACTTCACTTTAATTTACACTTGCCTTGTAGTAGAAATTTTAAATACAAGCTCTCTCCGTTTTCACTTTACAACGCAATTTAAATTACATATCCTATCTTGCACTGAATTGGTGGGGCATTTAGGTTGACATGGAGATAGCCCATTTTGCATCTCCACCGATGATACAGCAAACCATATGCATATGCATGTAGATACATACAAAGTTAAGTAAAAAATGCTCCGTTTCCGTATATGAAGTGCCATGAACTTTATTAAATTACAATATCAATCATTAATATAAAAATAGCTACCGAAGAAAACGCCAACATCCAAATTGCAAGCAAAACATTCCTAGAGCAAATATTTCTATTGTAATAGCCACCAATGTCCAGAGGTAGAAATGTTTAAATTTAATATCCTCTGACTTTTCATCTAAAATGTCTGCACGCAATCTCTTAAAAATGTTGGTTTTATTATTTCCGAGCAACCATTTTCTTCCGTGACTTTTCAAAAAGTAATCCGTAACAAAGCTCCAGTGCTGAAATAACCCTCCTTGAAAAGCGGAATCACGCACAAAATTAAAATCTTCTAGGTATTTAGAATTCTTTGTAAAAACGGCTCTGCCACAGGAATCAAAAGCTGATTTAGAAACGCTCAGTGGGGAAAATGTGTTCACCAGAGTAAAATTTTTTGCTATAACTGGCGCTAACGCTGACATAAACCCCATGCACGCGTACTTTTCCTTCAAAAAGACGGACGCCAAACATTCGTAAATATTTGTCGTTTTCTGCACCATTTGTCCAATTCGTTTAAGCGCCGGATCCAAACTTTGGTCAAGTAATTTCTGCTCAATTGACCCATCAATGTAAAGTGCATTAATAACGTAATCACTTCTTGCCGCGAGTTGTTCCGCCGTTCCAGGTAAATCCTCTGGAATTGTCGCTGTGATGAAGGAAAGTAAATTCGAATTATAACAAATGCTGAGGATCATGCAACCAAACATCCAAGGGGCAACAATAACAAAGCCAAACCTTGGACGAACTGGTGGGCATTGTTGTAACAACGGTAACAATGCTAAGCTCATTGCTGCAAACCAGTTCTTCGAATTTTTAAGTTTGACTTGAATAGCAAATGTGGTATGAAGTAATGGCAAAATAATTATTACGAACACAATAATCAGAATCCATATTGCTGTATCAAAAGGATGTGAAAGTGCGTTCCAAGGAATGACATTTCTGGGATGCGCTGTATAAAACACAAACGAAGAATCAAATAAGCAATTGGAGAAGTCCAGTAATTTGTAGCGGTCGTAGGTGATGCCCAATGATAACAAAATATCCATTGTACCATCAGCCACTTCCAATGCTGAAGCCGTCAGAGAGCTATTCGGAATCGGAAGATATCGACCTGTCTCGACAAAGTCTAAAATTTTGAAATCGATGGACAGATTATAAAACCTTTGCATTTCATCAACCAAGATGGTGAAAACTCCAACCCCTGATACAAGTTTATTATCTGAGTCAAAGATAAATCTTCTATCGTAATAGTAACCTCCAATCCTTATATTTTTATTCTTGAGGCACTTCCATTTTACAGGATACATAGGCACACTCGTGTACTCCAAAAATTGTTTACTGTAGATATCACTTTGAACCAGAGAAGTGTCTGTATTTATAGCTATGACAAATTTTTGCTTCTGTATTTGCGATGACGATAATAATCTTGAAATTTCTTTCGTCGTGCCGATGGCTATTAGCTGAGTAAGTTGGTGTCTTGGAAATGCCAGCGTCTTTGCTCCATTTTCTGTTTTTAGATCTGATAAATTGACGATCAACGATTTGCAAGATGTAAAATACTTCTGAGACGAATAATTTTTAAATAATTTGTTGTTAGTGGTAAATAATATCAGTGGTTGTTTTTGGCTCCAGAGCAGAAAGTCAGTTGAAATGGTGCCAATAATCCGTAAATTACAAAATTTGTTAGGCAAAATTACATTTCTAAATGTTTTCGATAAAATCTCCTGCAAAAGTGGATAAACATTATGGGGAGTACCAAAAACGGTTCTTATAAACATTACAGCTAAAACCACAACTACAGAACCCTTGGATAAACTTAACATTTTACAACAATTTAATATGTAAAAATGTTATAAAAAATTTCAATAACATGGTTATGAAAGTTTCTCAAAAGACCACCAAGCAACATTTACGAAATGTAATATTTCCTAAATAATATTTCGTTGCACATGAAGTAATATTTTCCTTGATAGCACTCTTCATATTACCTAATGTGTTTTTATATTGAATTTAATGGTTACCATATGTACTTCCCAATGTAAATGTTTATTCTATACAATACAATATTGTCCATGTTTATAATTCCCATAACATTTGATCCAAAAATAGTCTGACCAATTTTATTGTTGTTCATGAAAACTTGTTTTAATTCAATTTAGCTATTGACACGCTTCGTTGACAAAATAATGAGAGCTTTCAAAAATGCATTATGTGATTACGTATAGCTTCAATTCATTTTAATCTGTCAATTTTTATGTTTGCATTTAAATACTAATTAATTATAATGCTTAATTGGCGAGAACACACAGCAAAGCCGTGATTGTATTGTAGAATTTAATTACAAATGTAGCAAAGCCAATCCCATGAAAATCCGATAAGAATTGCAGGATATGAGCAATGAAAAAAAAATTCAGAAAATAAAATTCGCGGAATAAGCCCATATTAAACAATTTTGTTTAAATTACTCACAACGTCTTAACTATTAATATTTGAAAACAAAAGAAGCGATAATTTATGCTAAACATTATAATTAAAATTATTATTAAAAGTCATTTAGAATATTAATTAAAATAACTTAGATATTTACTTTAAAGACAAATCGGATACCATACAAGATCACGTATTGTCTTTACTCAAAATACAATTTAAGAGAATTTATATAATTAGAAGTCGACTTGTACTTTCTCTTTAGCTCAACCCACATTTCCACGCAAAGACGCTTGTTTCCCAGACTTTCGGTACATCCAATTCAAAAATGTTTTTTATAATTCTTGCTGCAATTGGCTAAATTAATCGAAAACGAAACCCGAAAAAATCCCTGGTTGGAAAATTCCTTAGTTAAAACTTTGACCTGTCCAGTATTCTAGTGAGTATTGTCAGCAAATACATTTAATACAAAATATTTGAAAAAGTTGCTATGAAAGAGAACATCGAAAGCAAAAATAGCTAGAGCAAATATTTCCACAGCAATAGCCAATAATGTCCAAAGGTAGAAATGCTTAAATTTAATTTCCTCTGACTTTTCATTTAAAATGTCTGCACGCAATCTCTTAAAAATGTTGGTTTTATTATTTCCGAGCAACCATTTTCTTCCGTGACTTTTCAAAAAATAATCCGTAACAAAGCTCCAGCGCTGAAATAACCCTCCTTGAAAAGTGGAATCACGCACAAAATTAAAATCATCTAGGTATTTAGAATTCTTTGTAAAAACGGCTCTGGCACAGGATTCAAAAATAGACTTGGAAACGCTCAGTGGGGTAAATGTGTTAACCAAAGTAAAATTTTTTGATATAAGTGGTGATAATATCGTCGAAAACCCCACGCACACATTTTTGTCCTGTAGAAAAACCGACTCCAAGCAGTTGTAAATATTTGTCGTTTTCTGCGCAATTTTTCCAATTCGTTTAAGCGCCGGATCTAAACTTTGGTCAAGTAATTTCTGCTCTAGTGATCCATCAGTGTAAAGTGCATTAATAACGTAATCATGTCTTGCTGCGAGCTGTTCTGCTGTTCCAGGTAAATTCTCTGGAATTGTTGCTGTGATGAAGGAAAGTAAATTCGAATTATAACAAATGCTGAGGATCATGCAACCGAACATCCAAGGGGCAACAATAACAAAACCAAACCTTGGACGAACTGGTGGGCATTGTTGTAACAACGGTAACAATGCTAAACTCATGGCTGCAAACCATTTCGTCGAATTTTTAGATTTTGCTTGAATAGCAAATGTGGTATGAAGTAATGGTAAAATAATTATCAGGAATACAATAATCAAAATCCATGTTGCCCGGTCAAAAGGATGTAACAATGTGTTCCAAGGTATGACATTTTTTGGAAGCGCCGTATAAAACACAAACGAAGAAGCAAAGAAACACTTGGAGAAGTCCAGTAATTTGTAGCGATTGTAGGTGATGCCCAATGACAACAAAATATCCATTTTGCCCTCAACCACTTCCATTGCTGAAGCCGTCAAACTGCCGTTTGGAAAATGTCGGACGGTCTCAACAAAGTCTAAAATTTTTAAATCTACGGACAGATTATAAAACCGCTGTAGTTCATCAACCAAGATGGTGAAAACTCCAACCCCTGGTACAAGTTTATTATCTGAGTCAAAGACGAATCTTTTAGTGTAATAAAATCCTCCGATCCTTATATTTTTATTCGTGAGGCACTTCCATTTTACAGGATACATAGGCACACTCATGTACTCCAAAAATTGTTTACTATATATATCACTTTGAACCAGAGAAGTGTCTGTATTTATAGTTATGACAAATTTTTGCTTCTGTATTTGCGCTGACGATAATAATATTGAAATTTCTTTCGTCGTGCCGATGGCTATTAGCTGAGTTAGTTGGTATCTTGGAAATGGCAGCGTCTTCGCTGCATTTTCAGTTTTTAGATCTGCTAAATTGACGATCAACGATTCGCATGATGTAAAATACTTTTGAAAGGAGTAGATCTCAAATAGCTTGTTGTTATTTTTAAATAATCTCAGGGGATGTTTTTTATTCAAGAGTAGAAAGTCAGTTGAAATAGCGCCAATAATACGTAAATTACAAAATTTGTTAGGCAAAATTACATTATTAAATGTTTTCAATAAAATCTCTTGCAAAACTGGATAAACGTTTCGGTGTGTACCAATAACGGCAGTTATAGACATTAAAGTTATGTGTACAATACATGAATCCTTGCAAATATTTAGCAGCATTGTAATGATAATAATGTAATCAATAATAATTATTATTACTAATTTTACTTACACTGCTTTAATAATTTTTCCGCTTGCAATTAAATAAATTAACATTTCTGGCCTTCACGTTATACTCAGAAAATTTTTGTGGATATTGAAAAATTTGCAGAAAATACTTCGTCACACAAGTAGCAGCACAATTACATTAATAGCACTTTCTGTATTAAAGACTACAATTATCATAATACTAAACCAGAAACGATAAATGTTTATGCATGCAATTTTGTCCATTGTAAGACTTTTAAGAATAATTTCGAATCATTTCTTGGTACTAAGGTGGTTTTAATATAATTTAGCTCTTTTCACGCATCGTTAACAAAGTCCACAACTGCTAAAAAGTATAAAAGTGAATTAAACAGCCTTACACTTACCTAAATTTTATTTTAAATTGACAATTTTCATGTTCGGATTGTAAATACTAAGCCTAAGACTAACTCACATCCAAATATTAACAAACCAAGTATTTGCACCATAAAAAGTATGCATGTCCAAGGGAAAAAGTGCTTCAAATGAATGGCTTCCGTCTCAAAATTTAAAATATCTTCCCGCAAACGCTTGAACAATTGCGTATGATTCAGTGATAATAGCCACATTCTACCTTGAAAATTCAAGTATCGTTCTGTCATTCTAGACCACCATTCAACCAATCCAAATTCAATTGCCATATCTATGAGCATATTCACATCTGCTGCAGTAGTATAATATAACCACCTAGGTTGTTACCCGTCCTGTAAGCTCGTACTTTTGCTTTTTCCTGATTGGAGCTTACAGGACGCGGGAGGCTGACCTGAGACGCGAATGAGAGAGAGAGGGATTGAATGAATGAAACTTGAGCAAGAGTGAGAAACGTTGATTGAGAGAGAGAAAAAGAATCATTGATTGAGAGAGGGAAAAAGAATCATTGATTGATTGAGAGAGAGAAAGAGAGAGAGAGAGAGAGAAATATTGTGAATGAAAGAAAGATCGCGTGTGATGATACAAACTCGGACGGGCAGATGTGCATGGAGCCCGATAATCCTGACTCTCTCACACTCCATGCACATCCGCTTGAGAAAAACAAGTCAAGCCTCTCTGCAGGGAGGCTTGACCGTTGGCTCAAATTGCATGCTCGAAGTGAGGACATTGTATATTTTTACAATGCTCACTTCGAGCAGCAATTGAGTCATTTGTCGTAAGTTTTATTATATGCAGCTGTGGGTCAGCAGAGGAACCCAAATGACGAAAATCCAATGATGCTTGACTTACACAGTCATGATGCTCACTTAAACACTTACGCTTTCATTGTAAAATCTCATCACGTACAGGAAGCTTACTGAACTTTTCCGTTCACAACTGCCAGATTTTTATTAAATTGCAATAATACATTTAATATTTGGAGTTAAAATATTAATCATTGTACCCGTGTACGTGCGCGTGATTGTGTATGTGTAATTTCGGAACTTCATTTTCATTGTTTATTACATACGCAACAAATAACTGCGATTACATACTTTTGGTCACACATTATAAATAACTTGCCAATACACTTATCGGTCATTTATATCACATACAAATAATTGACATTTGAATTAAAAACGTTTATTTATCCAGGATTTTTGTGCCTTAACATATAAGCAACATATTTACCACATAGAACAAATAATTGTGGCATACCCAGCCATTACCGGCCTAGTGCATCAATGAACTGTTAATATTGAATTTACACATTTGAATGAAAAACATCAGTTAATTTATCCTGGATTTTTGTGCCTAAACAACAATCTCTGAAGATCATCTAAAAAGTAAGAAAAATTAATTTTATTTATTCATCCCTGCTATTTAGCTTTGCATTTGGTAAATTGTAAGAGACAAGCGATTCCTATAAAAAGTAGAGTCCTACATCAACGAAAACAAGTCATTCCCTTCCCTCTCTCGTCAGAAATTTTATTTAACCCAAGCTAAAACTATGTAGATGTAGCTGTTATGACACAATTGCACTGACTTTTAACTGAGCTCTCGCTTGTGTATAATTTTCCTATATTTTTTTCTGTGCTCATTTATTGTCTACTGCTCATGTGAATTAATACATCTTTTGCCTTTTTCCACGAACCTACCCGGGTTTTTTTACAAAATGATTACTATTATAGAATGATAATATTTAGAATCGCGGTTATCTGCAGCATCGGATTATCTACACGATCTTATTATGAGTCCGGATCTGATATAGAATCCTTTTAAAATTTTCCCTTGTACTACCACAATTTAAACGAATGTTTGACAGCTAGATATTTTCAAGCTACAAGATTTGTTTCTAAATATTTAATTTATAATGCCTCGGATGTAATAAATAAATTGTCATGAAAAGACGAAGCTTTAAATGAAGTATTATAAATCCTGACGGAACATTATGCGTGACTGTTTATAGTTGTAGAATGTAATTGCAAGCATAGTCAATCATTTAAACGTCTAATATAGCTGAAAAGATGTCATTCCCTCTCCTCTCGTGTCATCAACTGCACTTAAAAAGACAAATACAACTATCTTCACAGTTTCTAAAATACAATATTATTTACTACAGCTTCCAAATTTTGCTTTCAACTTTCCAATAAAAAAAGAATTTTCCCTTTAATTATCAAATGTAATAGCACATGAGCGGTAAAAACTGCTTACATATTTTTCTTTACAACATCGTAGCTCGAGATAAAAAGCGGACTAAATTAATTAGAATTTAAATTCAGGATGGGCTATCCAGCACCCATTTAATTGCACGGTGGGTTAGCTCATACTGCTTTATTTAGTATTATAAGCATAAATTCATTCTTTCATTTTATATTTGCGTAATGCCACGAGTATACAATATGGAGTAGTAGTACAGGTCATAAGTAAATGTATATGTAGTACATATGCACTTCCAAATGTATTACAAATGCGCGGTAGTGTATGTCCTAATATGGATTGCTGATTTATATGTACTACAAATGCCTCCTACTAGTGACAATATCTCTGCCTATAAACTTTGCATTATGTAGTATTTATCTTTTCAATGCTTGATCACCTAAGTATAACTTAAATTTTATATTTGCTTAACTCCGCCTCTACATAGCACATCTTTAAATTTAATTAAACTAGATAACATGCAAATGCTTGAGCCAAAACAACTAGATTGAAATACAGAAGCATCACATGGTTTTGCATTAAATTTTATAAGCATATATAGTGGCTGTACAATAGTCTTTGTGTGTTTCTCGGGTGGGGACCGAGCGTGTCCTTTGGCTCGCAGAGCCAAAGGGCTCGCTTGGTTCCTTACCCGGACCTCATATAAATCGAAATAATACCCATACGCATCATTTACATACGCATGCAAGTTTTAAGCCAGATTTTCGCTATTCATATGCATATGCATATTTTAAACCAAATTGTCATTACGATCGTACACTTGCATATTTTTCGCAGGAATTCTACTGTAATCATAGGCATATGCATGTTCTTAACCAATTTGTCATTGCATCCGTAAACGTACATATTTTTACAGGAATTTTATTATAATCATAAGCATATGCATGTTCTTAACCAATTTGTCATTACAATCGTACACGTGCATCTTGTTTACAGGAATTTTACTATAATCATTGCCATAAGTATATTTGTAACATAAATTGTACTATAACCATAAACATGTGCGCTTGGTAACCAAATTAGCATTGCAATCGTACACACACCCACACACACACACACACACACCCACACACACACACACACACACACACACATTACACACATATTAACCAAATTAGCATTGCAATCGTACACACACACACACACACACACACATTAACCAAATTAGCATTGGAATCGTAAACACAGGCATTACACACACATTAACCAAATTAGCATTGCAATCGTAAACACACACATTACACACACATTAACCAAATTAGCCTTGCAATCGTACACACACACACACACACACACACACACATTCGTATATTTAACATGATGAATCCGGAATTCCAAGGTGAAATTGATTAATAAATTACTTTTTTTAATTTTTAAATTTTATGGTTTGTGAATTCCAAGATGTTACTCCACGGGCTCCTTTGGGAGCCACGGGCACCTTCGGGCGCCAAGGGAGTAACAATCCGGAATTCCAAGAATATATTTATTTATAAATAAATTGATTTTTTTATTTTTCTTTACGGAATTCCAAGAGGTTACTCCAACGGCTCCTTCGGGAGCCACGGGCACCTTCGGGCGCCAAGGGAGCAACAATCCGGAATTCCAAGAATATATTTATTTATAAATATATTGATTTTTTTATTTTTCTTTTTCTTTACGGAATTCCAAGAGGTTACTCCAACGGCTCCTTCGGGAGCCACGGACATCTTCGGGTGCCACGGGAGTAACCGAATCCGGAATTCCAAGATTCCCGGGTTCCAGAATTTCCACGTGCGTCAACGGAAATTCATGGATACCCGGGTAGTAGAAAAATGCTCATGACATGGTTTAGGTAATTTTAGGATTAAGTATATTATGAAGAGCAGAATGCCGAGTGTTATGCAAAATCAGCTAATACCCGGGTAATAAATTCTTCCACCTAGTTTCTGATATTTTATGAAATTATTCGCTGATCTTAAACATTTAATATGGTTTTAAATATGGCGTAATAATTTGTTTTTGTGTACGATGAAATCGTTTTTTGACATTTTGTTTATTTTTAACTTTTTTTTACGTTTTTCAAATTTTGTATTTAATTACAGCCTACATA
>JAQGAK010003715.1:0-14168 GCA_034696945.1 Lipothrix lubbocki
CACTCATTCGTAGTATCTCGTATGTTATTGCACTTCCAATGTTGTTGTTTAGTGACGATCTTGATCGGACCTAACTAATGGCTATATATGGAGATTGACAATATCACATAAATGTGATAAATGTGAATTTAGCAACTGTAGAAGCGTGCGTCCCGCGGGCAACCAATCAGCCGCTACTGTCAGTTCTGGTTTAACACATTTTCCATGTCCTCCTCCTCGTCTATCCAAACAAAAGAGAAATCATAGGGGAAATTGTAACAATAAATAAAGCAATCACTGCTCATTCTCGAAGAGGCATTACCAATATAGGGGAAGGAATCAAATTGTCCGTATCTGATCATGTAAAACAGGTGAGAGAACACAGGTTGTGTTCCGTCATCTGCAGCGAGCGTACTGTTCGTGATTTCCGAGTCGGAACTACGACGAGGTGTGTCCTGCAAATATTTTCAAACATTACTGTTTCGCGTGAGTTTTGAGCATATTGTTGACAATGTTACCCAAAAGCGTCCATAAACATATGTTTGGTATTATTATTTTATATTATAATTATTTGTACTTATGTACGTACTATGCTTATGTTATATTATCGTTTTATATTTTTATATTATATTACAATATTACTTTGATGCCTACGAATAAATAAACAATGATTATGATAATTTCTGTTTTAATAAAATTAAGTAGTTATTATTTTAGTTGCAGGGAATTAAAGAGCATCGCCATGTAATAAAAGAGCACACACAAAAGCGACTCGCCCCAATGTTATTTATTTAGCGCCCTAAGATTAAAAATATCATAGGCGCTGCAGAATTTTGTACATGGGCGATGTATATTTGACAGCGCCTCAGCATAGTGGCGCTAGCGAAAATAACATTTGACGGATACGCAGGCAAGGTTTAGGCGAACACGGGCCCACAGACAGTATTTTGAGTCTGTGCGAGTCCCACGGCACACTGTAAATTAACGTACGCTAACTTACGTAGTTTTTCTATAGCCCCCTCAAATTTTTCCGACAAGGGGTGGAAAAACGTTAAACAATTTGAGGTATTTAGTATTTAGTGGGAAAACTTACAATTCGGAAATACGAACCGTCCTCTTGCCAGCTCCAGGCCCATTTTGGGTTTCTAGAAACCTAGAAGACACCGAAAATAATGCCATGCCATATGTTGTTTAAGCTTATCTGCAGCGATAGAAAATTGACAAAACTATAGATGACTCTAAAAATATGTGTGTAAAAAATTAGCGCACATTCGTTTTTTTCCGGCGTAGATGGAAGATGATTACGTCCAAGGATAATTTCAGTGTTAGCAAGATCTCCCCCACGTGGTTCAAGATTATTTTCCAGTATATTGAAACCTAACAGAAAATAACTATTTTACAATTTGCGAAGCAATATTAGTTGTTAACATTAGTGATATAAGTTGTTCAAACGTCGGAATCATTTGAGTAATATTTTTGTTAACCAATTAAAATTTGTAAACAGGATGTGTACATAATGACAAATCGCTCCTCGAGGTGCAAGGTCCAAATTTCTTAAATACAAGAAGATGGTATAACCACCATCATATTGATGCAAAGTGGTATAACTCCAATTTTGCATTTAAAAAGCATTAAAACAGAAAACTTTCATCCAGAAGCATTTTAAATTTTCAGTGCAAGATGGTATAACCACCAAAAATCTGTTTTCATTTTTGATTTATGCAGCATAACATACATTATAGGGAATCCTTGCCAAAAAGTTGCCAAACATCCCAATACTTTTGGCGGCACGGTACGAAGTTATGAAACAGGAATCATTTTGCCTTCGAATTAGTGATTTGTTTGTTTATTCTATATTTATACATAATATTATCTTTGATTGTTTATTTGTAAGAATCTATTAACTAATTAAAAAAAATAATTTATAAAGAACAAAATAAAACTGTCATATGCAACCTCATCAGAAAAGTAATAAATAATAGGAAGAAAATGTACAATAATAATAAATAATAATGAGAAGACAAATATACAATAATTAATAACTATTAATAAATAATTTAAATTCATGATTTACAACGGGTTACGTGGTATAATCGATTTTATTGATGATTAATCTGCAAGCTTTCGAGTACAGTCAGTACTCATCATCAGGCAAAAAAGTAATCTAAATAAATAATTTCTTTTAATTAACTTATTTAATTATTTGTGACAGGGCTTCATTTTATTAAAACGTCATTAAAATTGATGGATTTATACCACCTTGCACTTAAAATGATGGTGATTATACCATCTTGCATTTAGGAAATTTGGAGTTATACCACCTTGCCCCTCGAGGAGCGAAATACACGTGAAAATTGAATATTGGATCAAGTGTACATATAGTCTGATCACATGTCTATACATATTGGATTTGCGAGATTAACAATAAAGCAGGCAGTTGTGTCACCCGTAAAAACTGTCATGTAAAATCAAAATAACAATCCAAATACAGTGTGGGGTATTATTAACGGTAATGATTTGGACTCGCTACAAAGGTCTATAAATAAATGTATTATTAACTACTCACGCTCATTTAAGGGTCGTTCGAATTTTGAAATTGTAGAACATGTTGATGTTTTAACTGTGACTGAGACAATATGGTACTTTAGTGAAATGTTTATCTATAAGTGCTCATTCGGTTATTATACCATATCTGACCTACAGAATATTTTTAGCTTTGAAACCAACAGTGTACGCAGAACTAGATCCAACAAGGTAACTACTAATATACCAATTAAGTATAAGCATGTAAGTGCTACATTTGCTAGGTCATTTGAATACAGAGGAATTAGATGGTGGAATGGTTTATGTAAGCATATTGATGAGGTAGATATGCGATCGTATGCTCGTTTTAAGCGCAATGCGTGCTTATTTGCATTAAGCACGCGTTCTGTAAATAATATTAGCTTACAACCTCCTTGACTATGTATATATATGTTTTATTCTTGATTATTAATGCTTTGAACTGGCTTGTCTCTTGATTGTATGTATGTTTACTGATTTGACTTTCGCTTGAACAGTATCTGTTATTGAAAAGCAGTGCCTTGTACTGAATAGCTCGATACTATAATAAATACAAATACAAAAATACAATACAATAATTAGCACGGGAAGGCGGCAGTAAAATCAATTTACTCCATTGGCAGATAACGGACACCCTTTACATGTTAGAGTGTAATAGGCCGTTTTCGGAATCCATCCCACGGAAAAGGAAAATGCGATCCACATGGATGCTTCTAGGATGCGAGTAACCCCTTCTTTGTGTTGGTCCTGAATAATTAAAATTGCACTCACTCAATTGCGCTGCTTTGATGAGAAACGACACGACATTACATATCCTGACTGACTACGAGTGACCGTGTAATGTGATCAAGATTTAATGAAGAACATGGAAATCTAACAATATTATAACGTGCAAAAGCAACGATGGAAGGATTTACATATAAAAGGACAACAACTTTGTAAAAGTAATGGACCTTACAGTAATGTGATGTTCTCTCAGTTTCCTTTGCATTGCAGTGGGGGTTATCACAAGAACGGCAAAAGTGACGCTGACAATGACTCCGAATCCCCACCTGTGAACGACGTCCGTGTATAAGAATTGAATTTCCTTACTGCAGTCCTCACTGCCCTCAACTTCCATGGCAATTTTCGTGAACAAGGCAACAGCGAGTGTTGGAATGACCCAGCAAAATCCGAAATACAACGAAACGCGTAGCTTGGGTGAAAGGGATTTGGCAGTTGGAAGAAGCCCAACTGCTTTCAGAAAACTGACTTGAACGTAGAGGTGGTGAGCCCATGATGACATCGACAAGATGAAGAAAGTGAGATCAAAACGATGGACCGTACAATCCGAGACGTCAGCTTCCTTGATAATAAAATAAAGGATTTGCCAAAATGAAACGGTGGCATTTGAAAAAAATAAGGACTTTGTAGCAATCCACCCCAGCCAAAAATTCCCTCTGCGCTGACCAAACCGCAGAACTACGTACACATTTAGAACAGCAGAGATGACGTTGAAGACAAGCTCTATAACGGACACTACATATTCCGGCTTCCACATATTTGAGCCTATTCCTCCAACTCTAATAGATATTACACGCGTTGTACAGTGTCAGTATTTTAATAAATAAATTGTTAATTTTTAAAATAATTATTTCATTATCTTTAAGAGAAATTGAATGAAGCGGACAGAGCGTGACCAATAAGCTGTACGAATAACAACTATAATGTGTAACAAAAATAAATCAACAAGCTCGGATTAAATGATTCCCGTCCTCATCTTCCTCTCACACTAATCGTAAGTTCTTGACAACTTTCATCAAAGATGATTTTCTCCACAAGATCCGAGTGAACATGACTAAAAGGAAAATAAGATTTGCGCCGATGCCATTTAAAAGTATGTATAGCCATTAAAATGCAAGTGATTGATAGAACGACTTGATTATAAATGACTTTTTACTTGATGTAAATTGACTTGGGTATGATTTGAGTGGAGCAATAAATAGAATCGACGGTATCCTTGGAGTCAACATTTCTTTGTTTCCCGCCGTGGCGTGTGAGCGATGTGGGCGAATTCTCACCTTGACCATTCAGAAGCGCTATTAGGTTTCCCTTCCGAGAAAAGGATCGCATTGCAAATCTTCGCTGGAGATGCAAAAAGAACTCTCTCGTCCACTTGAATCTAAATAAAAGACGTGGGATCCGCATGGATTGCATTGAAAGAAAGCAGAGGAAAGAACGGGCTTCCCTTTCAAATCAGACTTTATAATGTGAACTACAGATATCTTCCAACCATATGAAGTTACTCAAAATGAAATAGAGTTATCTTATTTTGCATCTAAATAGATGCTGATGCTAGATAGACCACTTTGCGTGTAGAGGCTCGAATATTGAGATAGTCCACCTTGCACCTCTACCCACGATATCAAGAGGGAGAGAGAGAACGAAACTTTATTTTACTCATAGCGCTATACTGTAGTATTTATTTTCCTTACGACACGTTACAGAATTCACTAACGTTATAAAATTCAAAATTCAATTTGGATAATTCAATAGGTTCACTAACCATAAAGATGTCCACTTCAAATGGTTGATTGACGTTCGTTTCACACCTTTTTGAACTGAATTATTTGAATATTGTGAAATCCAATAAAGTACATGTAACCACGGTAAAAATAAACAAATCTGCGAGTAGATCAATAAATCACCGAAGTCCATGAATAGCCGTAAACTCATGAAACTACCAGTAAATTCAACAAATCGAATATAAATTCTACAAATCAGCTGTCAATTGAAAATCCATGAGTAACTTGAATGTGTGAACTGTTTCTTCTCAGGTTTGTCCATTGGAATGATGGACATGGGAAATAAAACGGAAAGGAAGGTTAGATAATTATTATTAATTTTTATTCTTTTATATTTTATTATTTATTTATTTTATATTTTTTTTATTTATATTATTATTATTATTAATTACTCAAATAATTGAAATAAATCAATTATAACCCAAGGTAAGTTCTGTTAAAAATTTGGAAGAAGAAAAGGGGAGAATGGGTTTCTCAGTAGGTGAAAGGCATGCGACGAAGAAGAGGGAAAGTGGGAGAAGAGAGAAGGGAAAAGAGTCAGTTCCGACTCCCGTTTGTTATTTTATTTTCCCTTTCAGGAGAAATCCCTATTGTCGTGATTATTGTCTCCGCACCGCATCCTCCTTCTCGTCTTTCACATCCACACGTCAACACTATTGTCAATCCTCAGAAACATTTAGCTCTCATTTTACTATTTAATCACTTTCCTACATCAATGTATGCCTCTGCACATTTTCCTTTTCATCCATTCTTTTTATTCAGTAATTTCAGATGTAACTGTACAGGACAAAATAGCGACCACCTAAGTATGACATATTTTTTTTCGTATTTAGCACAAAAAGTTATCCTAAGATCACTAAACAACGAATTTTTATTGTACATAGGGTTGACTCCACAAAATTTCAAAACTGCTAAAAATTGATCCCCTCAATGCCAACTTTTTCCATGTTATGTTTTCGTTTAAACAAATTTAATATTTGGATTCTACGCGTCATTTCCGTCATTTTGAGTATACGGTCGGTTAATTTAAATAAAAAAAATCGAACCAGCCATGTTTCCTGCAATCACATTGAGGATCCCCACGGAATACCCCGGCCATTTTACAAACGAATAGTAAGACCAACTCTGAAGTACAAACGCGTATAAAATCCACAGGAGATGAACTGGTAAATGGGTTATATTCCATTCTCCCTTCACCAAAATACTCTGCACCAGTCGGAAATTCAAGTAGATTCCTTGTAATATATACAGAGCGAAGAAACTTCTCCAGATGTTGATTCGCCAGGGGGATTTTTGCGGTGAAATTTGCAAATGTAGTGATTTCCCACCCTTGCAACCATTATTTTGAATGGGAACTTCATTCAGACAAACTCGTAGGGGGAGGAGATTTAAATCCGCCGCTAATTTGATCAAAAAAATGTTAAATCGATTTTCATGACTCGTTAGCATGTTGGACTCAAGAAACTATGTTGTTTGCCGTCGTTCCAAGTCGTTGTTCCATATACTTTTATTTAGAATATAATATGTCAGAACTTGTATGGTAGACATTAACATTAATTTTATTGACTCATTTCCTTTCCTATAATTATATCGTTGATTACTAAAATACAGTGTATCTGTAGTCTTTAATGGTCATAAAATTCAACTCAAGATAAACGATGGACCTGCGCAATATTAAGGTATAGGACGTAACAAATGAAAATTCAAAATGAATGATATTAACTACGAAAGCCTAGTAATAAACTCGTCCCAATGGGAAATAATGAGGTAGCCACAAATCCTGTATTTACATCTCCTTCCATCGAAATTAAAGGTTCTTAGCCATCATTTTACATACCTAAGTGCAAATATTGTGCAATATGTAAAATTGGGATCTACTCCAACAAACAAACTTCCCCAATGCTAAAACCTATGGTTAGCAAGAAGCAGCCGGTCTTAGAGTAATCAAAATTTCCAACTTTAGAAATTGAACTGAATTCAACTTACGAAAACTGCCGGACGTAAGCACTCAATAACTATAATAATAGCTAAGAGCTGTAAACAGTAATAAACATTAGATAATAACTGTACACCCATACTTATGATTTTTAAAGCTTACTTTGTTTTTGTTTGTTAGGTTCCACTAAAACGTAAACGCCCACGCTAACTGCTTGTAATTGATATGTGGTTAAGATTAATATCACTTTAAATTGTAAATACAGACTACAGTATTAGCCATTTTACCCTAGAGTTATGAAACGTCAAACCTCTACGATGTACTCAAATATAAATCATATAATAACTTGCTACAGTTGTTATTATAGATGTCAACGTTGTTTACATCTTTAATAATAATCATCGCTCTCTTTATCACAATCAAAATCAACACTGAATTTCAAGCATGGAAAGAGTACGCAGGATCCACCAGCGGACTTACTGGTCAATTGCTCACTTGACCGAAGAACTTTACTCGATCGAGCATATAAGAAAGGAGTGATGGCGCCTTTAAGACTTGTTAAAATATGTAGCGTAAAATAAGCACTTAGGATTGTCTGACTTCTCACCTCATGTGTGAAGTACTCAGTAATAATGATAAAGATTCCGAAAGGGACCCTGCAAATCAAGAAAAGCCCTATCATGTACATAATTAAGCGTAGACCTCGTCTCTGACTTGACAACAATTTCCGAATTCCCTGCACAAGCTCAACATTCTGGAGAGTAGATGGCGGTAGTGCCTTTTCATAAAAGCATTGCAGTTTCTTCATCTTTTGAATTAAGAAATGAGTCCGGATAAATGTACAGAATAGGGCTACGAATATTAAAGCTGTAATGACTTGATACATTCCCGTTCTAGTGTTGTTAGTTAGCTGGCAAATTCCAATTAAAGAAGTGGAGTTTTCATTATCAAGGCACTGTCCTAAGGTAAGGTTAGCTGTATAAGAATCCTCATGACATTTTATAATGAACCCTGCTTCATTGCTGAAATCTCTCGGCTCAATGCTGGATCCATTTATTCCTTGACTATTATAAACCGGAAAGTAGTGACAGATGTACACTTTAAGAGTGTAGCTCCACATGTAAGGAACCGCAAATCCTGTTGGAGTAACATTCATTATCAAGCGTTAATTTATACAATTGTTTGAAACATTTTTAAAATCTACATGCAGTTAATATTTTCTAAATAAAAATGTCTGGATTACCACCCGGAATTAGCCAAATACAAGCAAAAATATTTCCAGCAATAGCCAAAGGAGGGTTGTCGGCCCGGTTATGGCATCTAGAGGCAAGTAATATTGAAGCTGACCAGCATCGTTGCATAACTAATGCCAACAGACTGAAAGAGTTTACTAACAGACATGAGAACTGAATGAAAGGCAACATTTTGCACACAAATTCTCCAAAGCTCTGGAAATATGAAAAAAATATCTTCGTTAAAAACATCTTAATAGAAAAATAAAATTGAAATTTTATTCCCTTGTAGGTATATATTGCCGGATAAGCTCACCCAAGAGTGTAAACAGTTCATGAACTGGTCCAGATCGACTGGTGTAGAAGATAAAGTTAACAGTACATCCGTCAAGCTCAAAGATATCAAGCATAGCTTTGTGAAGATGGATGTTAATCTAAAAATTCCAAAGCATTATAATAATACAAGTTTGTATCTCGTCGTCTATGGAGTAATGTAGGTACACAAGTTAATTCAATATTCTTTTTTTAATTATTATTTGTTCTAGGGCTAGGGGTCATGTACATATCTGTATATGCGTCTGGAAAGTAATATGTGGATTTAAAATAATTTCTTCACCTTGATTTTAAAGCAACCACAATAGCCACAGTATTTCCACACGTTGCGAAAATCGTAACGAGGACGTTGGCCCCTATCAGTAACATTCGCAAGTTATTGGGAATGAGTTCAACAACGACTGTGTTGTTGGACATTTCAAAAAATGTCAAATAAAACTTAAAATAATCGACAAGAATTAACTATTTTTTAGAACTAGGATAGATATATCTATCTGTAGCTTTGTATTTTGAAGTTGTTAGGATACCTGAACAAAATAATTGTTTCACAGCGAACGCTCAATTCTGGGAAAAGTTTACTATAAATTAGGTCAAGTATTCTCTCAATGCCTTTGAACACCTTTAGCAAACAAAGAAATCGGTAACGCGTGTGAAAAATATGATTCCTTTTGACTAAATAAAGTCTGTAGTGAGTGGAGGTCCTTATCTATCCATAACTTATGTTGTGAAACAAATTGTACAACAAGAAAATCTAATTTAGTTGCCTTCAACATATGAGTAGTTTGCACTTGGTAAGTAACACTTTTGGTATGTTATTATAGTTGATAATGTTGATATATTTAAAAATATATTGAGTTAGATATAACAATAGTAATGTAGCTATGTTTACATTGTGTTAAATCAAATCATTATGTTAAATAAACGAGTCGGGAATATTCAAAGCTCGAGATTGATCTTTTATTTAGCCGAAATGGAATTTGATTTACCAACATAACAATGACATTATAATACAGTGATATTAAATGTTGGATTTGTAATGATCATTTATTATGTAATTACTTATTACATTATAGGAAATATCAAACAGCCACACCACCCAAACGAACGTTAGTTGGGTTGCCCGCAGCATCATTCAGCTTCTCAAGAACGTTAGCTTTCTTGACAACAAAGAGGTCAGCATCGACAATAGCGGATCCGATAAAATCATCTCGGCTTATGCCATCATCATCGTAGACTTTGAAGTGAAGGAACTAATTATAAAAAAATTGTCATAACATTTATGTAGGTGTAGGTTCACTAGGAAAGTAAACTATTTTTTGGAGAGAAAATAATGAAAATTACTTGTTCTGTTCCTCTGCGGTAATTACCAAAGTCAATAACTTCTGGCCAGTCAGGGTTTGCTTCGTTATTAATCACTGATGTAGCCCCAATCAAGTGATCTACACCGTTTCCTCGTCTCCAATATACTTCAACATAGGGGTCACTCTTTCCATTAAAGGTATCAAGGTTAGGAATATTCCTGTAGAAATATCAAGAATAGTGTTGTGTGGTGAATATTAAAGTAAATTGTAATAAACAACAAAAATTGTTGTACATTATTATTTGCTATAAACTAAATACTTAATAGTATAATAATTTTTTTACTTACCTAGCAAATAATTTGAACTGAAATGGCGTCGTTCCCTGGACCCTCAACGCTCCACCGCCTTGCACTGGAACTACCACGTCTTGGTTTTGGGACACATATTCATCGAGACTTATTACAGCTTCACCGATATCATCGTCCCTTGCAAGGACATCATTATCGCGGATGACGAGCCAAAGTTTCTGAAAAATCAAACCATAATTTTATATTAAAGAAGGTACTGATTTTGCTTCTCATAATTGGTGACGCACCAATAAGAATTTTTACAATAGAAATCATTTTAAATTATTACCTGATTTGTCCTTGGCTTATAATCAACTTTAAATACGGCTGACCATTCGGGGTTCTCTTGGTCTTGTGCAACTTCTGTTGTTCCTAAACGCGTCTCTTCATTACCGGATTTGAGGAAGACCTTGACAAAGGCATCAGCCTTTGAATGAGCATCTTTGGAAGGAAGACCCCTGCAAAAATTGTCATTTATATTGTTAGGATTGATTAGATTTAATATAAATATTTTTATGATAAAATTAGTAGTAAAAAACTACCCGTGCAAATACTATGTATTGCTAACAGCTTACCTTGCAGAAATCGAAAATGTTAAACTTTGTGGGTGAAGATGAATTGGAGGTGGAGTCGGTGGACTATAAGTAGTCGGTGGATGAGGATGCGTTGGACGCTTAGTCGTTGGGTAACGACTTTGTCCAAAAACCACTGCACAAAACGCAAGCAGTAGTACGGCTGAATATTTCATGTTGAACTTTTGATTTCCACAAGATGAACGATTCAATCCACATGCACAATCACACGAAAACTAAAATAGCAATCACACAAACTTGCTTTTATATATAGCAAAGATACAGATAAAACTCTGACCACAATTTTAAAAACATCTTGCTCATTAATTATAATTAATGTGCAAGAGGAACATGAGGTTAACTAGTTTAAATAATTGACGATGATTGCTGTATAATTAACGAGAAGTTTCTGAGGTTACCCGAATATGGAATGTTCATTAAAAGCCATTGTAAAAAAATTTGCAATCATTAATTAAAATGGTTGATTTAATTTTGGTTTTCACTTTTATGAGCTAAAACTCGCACACCTGTGGTATGTAAGCTACAGTAATTAGTTTAATGTGGTTTATGGTTGCTTGTTTTTTGCCTTCACCTTTCGGAAGCTTGTAGTTATATGTATAATATAAGTGATGAAATGTTGAAATTAATTCATTAATATGGTCGGACAAACAAAAAAAAGGAGCTTATTATTGGAGTTATCCCAACTTGCACTTTGATGGTGGATGTCCCACTTTGCATCTTTGTTCTTTCCTGGCATTTTCTAATATGAGATGGAAAATTATAACCTTTACCAAATTTACAGACTATAATATCCTTATTGCAATTTGTATTGACAAATATCCGCATTGAATTCGCAATTTCCGCGTCTAAGAAGAAATCATTTTAATTCAATTGTAAACAGATCTGTTGCATGACAAGCTATAAACTCCCAACGAAGCTTATGAAGCATATTTATTTTGGTGTTGCTTGTGGTTGATGTCATTATCACTGATATTTCACTGTAAATATAAAAATCCTACAAATGCAATAGAATATTTCAAAATTTATCCAACTTACATTGATCATGGTTGTAGTAGAAACAATCTTGATTTTTGCATTGACATTCCAGAAAATAGCGTACGCTTTCATCAATTTTAAGAATGAGGACAAATTCTTGCAGGAAAATTTAGCCCCAATACTTTTCCCGTTTTCTAACTGCGAGTTCACAATCTTAATTCCAGAAAACGCCACCTGGTTTAGTCTCCATCTGGCTATACCAATTGTAAAAGGACTAGTTTACCAGCTCCAAACGTCCGTGCAGATAAATTATATTAATGATAATGACTTTACTAACCCTGGAACGCCTTCATCCAAGTTCCTCAGTTGTTTCGTATACATTTCTACTGCGGGAGATGGCAGTGCTAAAGGTCCGCCGTCAAAATTCCCAATTCTTCAGCCCTTCCTACCAGTAATTACAAGTGGTAAGGCGAGATTCAAGTATGATTATTTTCTACATTTTACAATAAATTCACTTCACAAAGATTTCTTCTACTACAAAAAAACTACGTGTATGGTTCCAGTACATTACGTTCTGATTCGGGTGAATAAAACCAAACAACCCTTTAGTTTGTTCGTGCTCCTACTAGATCATGGTGCTGCGAGGTTTGAGTTTCATGTCAAACCATTAAGTACAGCAGGACTGACAGGAATAAAAAACTATATTAAATCCCTGGCAAAGAATATGAACACTGCGAAGGTTCACGTCATCCACGAACTTCATTTGAAAAGTAATATTAACCTAGATGACGTTCCAGGATTGTCGATTTTAAATCTAGTAAAAACTATGGAAGTGAACCTCGCAACTGTGCGAATTATCGATGTTCTGGCAAAGAAGCACAATTTTACAATGATAGAATACAAACCATCAGATGTTACACTGCCGTGCTTGCCAAAAGTTATACTGGTTCCTGCGCCAAATTACGGATTCCCTCTATTTTTCGACCACTTATTATTCCATTCTTTCTTCACTTACAAAATTATCTACAGTCAGCCTGAAAGCGAAAAAAATGCGGTTACAGACTTTGCTCTTCCGTTCAAACCGGAAGTATGGATTTTGCTCGGTCTTTGTTTACTAGTAGTTATAACTGTGACAAATTGTTTCCTCAATGCAAACTTGAGCGATAGTGTATTTCACACCTTGGCGCCATTTATCTTTCAAGTGCCATCTACTGGGCACACCAACACAATTCACTACACAGGATGGGTGTTTTGCACTTTTGTACTTTGCAATCTTTATTTAGCGGAACTCCAGAGTTCCGTAGTGTCACCAAGTGTTTTAATTTCTTCAAAAACTGCAACTGAACTAATAAAGGAACAGTATGAAATTCATGTTCATAATAGGTATTTCACCACAATTGATGTTACGTACATCAACAGGATAAAGATATTGAGTGGAAAAATGATGACAACTGCGGATGAGGTTAATTTACAGATTTTCTCACACCTTCAGAAACTTCCCCAGAATAGTAATTCCTCTTATTTGGAAAAGCTTGCGGGAGTATGTCGTCAAGGATTACTAACTGATAGCTCGGAGGCTAAAATTCAATCAAGGATCTGGTCCGAATTGTACCAGCGCAATTACCTCATCACTTCTCAGGACTTATTCCCGGATTTGCACTTCTGGCAGTTCTTCCTGCCCAACAACAACGTCGTTATGGCAACCTTCAGGATATTAATTGACAACGGAATAATTCAGTTCTGGTGGCGACTTCGCGAGAGAATGATGGAGAAGCTTATCATTGTGAGATATCGGAGCTTTTTCAGGAATAAACCTGAGGCTATGAATTTACAATTTACATCGCTTGCGGCATTGTCTGGTAGGCAGGCATTCCCCTGTGCCTTAAATATGGAAAATTCTTTGGTTCGAGGAGGATTTTACTGTTTCGGCATACTGAATTGCCTGGCAATTGGTATTATGCTTGTTGAAATGTTTTATAAAAACACTCGATATTTATTTCATTAGATGTTAAACGGTTAAGTATGTATAAGTACTAATAATATAGTAGTATTGCAATATTCATACAATTGATATGCTAACAAATAGAATTTTATCCGGTATAATAATATTGTACCGAACTAATAACACCATGAATGTCAATCATCTTAAGCTCTTGCAATCAAATGAGTATTGAATTGAGTATGTGTATACTTAAGAAAATCCACGTCAAATAACTTGTATGTAAGTGCAATGAGTGTATTAATAATATTAGACATATATAGATACATAAGTAGAGGGTAAAAGTATGTGCACCCCATCTGAATTGGTACCCAATGCTTTTCTTATGGTAATGTATAAGGTATACG
>JAQGAK010003716.1:0-14168 GCA_034696945.1 Lipothrix lubbocki
AAAAGTACATACCAATATTTTGGTATTAAAAAATTTGGAAAGTCCACGTCAAGACGAAAATATATCTGGTAGCATTATTTTTAGTAGATATACTAATAAAACGAAGACTCCCAAAATTATAGTTAGCTCTAGCGATGTCATTGTTTACACGTGAACTTGCAAGTTTGACGGTATCACAGCGATTAGACAATGTAGATGTTTACAACAAATTGTGCAATGCGATAATATTTTTCCTTCCGAACAAATCTCCTTCAGTTCAGGTGATAACTACCTTAGGTATAAATAGACCTTGGTCACGTAGCTGGAGAACCAAAAAAACTGGTTGCATAATGCGTGTTTTTTATGTAAAAAGTCAGCATAAAAGTACTTGAGTCTCACAGTGCGATTAACTATATAAATTCTGTATGTGCTGTAATATTATTTCCATATACGTAAAAGTTCTTATGGTGTGTATTTGAAGTGAAAATGCAAATACTGCAAGTCACATGCTCTCAACTTTTATCTTGCAATTTATAGTGCTTCATGATGATCTTACGTGCAAAGTGTCGGAGACAAAACATGGAATCAAGTAGAGATTTACATGACTCGTAAATATTCTCGAAAGGAATTTTAATTTATTATTATGTATCATTTTACATCATAATTATCTTTGCTAACTTCGGAAATCATTTGAGATACCAAAAGTTACAATTATTATAACATTACAGATCAAATGATGTCAAAACTAATACATATTATTTATTAAATTAGATTCAATATGCATCGTTATAGTTGTAGGTTTATACAGATTGGTCAGTAACCGTTGCCATTTTCGTTGCTCATAGTTTCTGCCAGTGTTTAGCTTTAACTGAGCATGGGCTAGGTAGAGAATTCTGAATGTAACCATATTTTTAATTTTTTTGGTGGGCCACTGTATAGGGCTCTGTGAGCAATTTAACAATATTCTTTTAACACAGGTGCTGAGAAATAAAAAATTTCCAGATTATTTTCGTTTAATGCTCATAGTTCCTTCAATTATTGACTGATTCCGATGAAGTTTGTTTGCATGCTTTCACAATCAAATGCTCTACCAGAATCATGATTTTTTTTAACTTTCACATGTCTGTGTGAAACACAGTCGAAGGAAATACAAATAAGCATTCAACGAAATTATTCTGAAAATTTTTAAAATAGCTGGAATATGGCATTTTTAAACAATTATTTTTAAATTTCTCAAAGCGTCCTAACCAGTGGCCCACCAAAAAACTAAAAAAAATGGGTAGATTCAGAATTGAATTCTATACAAAGCCTGCATATGCTTTGTTTGAGATAAACACGGGCAACAACTATGAGAAATTAAAAATGCAAAGGTTACTGATCACCGTGTACATATATGTAAGTAGCTATTATTACTGTATAAATATTCCAATAAATCCTGGACTAATGATTTGATGTTTTATAAGTATCGCCGAATGAATGTTTTGTTTTGAATTAATTTGTTGTGCATGTTGCTGCCGCTGCCTTAAAAAGCTTTGTTTGTTTTAATGTTGACTTTGAATTAAGTTTCCTTAATCACTACCAGAAAATGCATACTGTAGATATTGTGCATCATCATAGCATACTTCAAAGAAAGTACTATGAACAAACTCCTCAAAAAATTAACAAAAGTATGCAAATAAAGAGTCATGCATTGATCATTAAAAATCATCGTCAAGTAACTTTTGGAAAATTGGGATTGATGACATAAAATAATTTGCATACTATGTAATATGTAGGTATGGTGTACCATCTAAGCACACAAATTCGGCTGTAAAGTTACCCTACACTCCCACTTACTTTTTTACGGACTATTTTAGGCAAATAATATGCAACCGGTTTAATGTTTAATTGTCCGCCGTGTAAACAACAAGTCACAATCACAAGGTCAGCAACTTAAAATAGAATATCATCGTGGAGAATTATTTCTTCTTTGTTGAATTATCTATGGACGTGTTTCTATTTTGGTTTCGAATGAAGACAATGATAATGTGAGTATGCAAGGTACAATATTGTACTTTGTAAAACATATACACATAAATCCTATAGAACTGATTAGGGAAGGAGTACTTTGACTCTACAAAACAAAAGTTCCAGCTTATCATTTTAATATTTATTGTTTAGCTTGCAAGTGAATGTTTGATTGTCAACCGCAAGTCAAGGAGAAACATTTTATATGCCCTTGGTAAAGGTCGCATATAATCTTATACATATGTATGTATGTATCTATATATACTTAAAAACCATGTAATTGATAAGTTATTGTTTTTAAGCCATTACGATGCAAAATTACAGTATCTCCTCTATTACATTTCATTGCCTAACTTTAGAGTGAACATGTCCAGTCGTTGTTCTCCCATCCAGTTAGTCAGTTCGTAAGTTGCACGATGGCGTCATTGGAGTTAACGATAATTTTTGGAGCATTGGTTTTATTAATATATCTCCTAAAATCCCGAACCAACCGTAAATTACCTCCGGGCCCAAGAGGACTGCCCTTCATCGGAAATGTCTTGTCAATGGAAAAAGATCCATATAAGACCTTCGAAAAATGGGCGGGCATTTATGGAGACCTGATGACTTGTAACGTTTTTGGAAGAAGGTTCCTTACAGAGAATATTTTTTATATAGTATAATTTATATAATATAAGCTCTTTAAATTATTCTACTGTGTAGTAATTAATTATTATTTAATAATTTTTCAGAATGATTATAATTTCCGATACGAAGCTTGCCCGGGAAGCATATAATCATCAATCATTACTTGGTCGTGGATATGTGGAACCTTTTGAAATTTATTTTCGCGGAGTGAAAGAATGTACGACGCTGTTAAAAATTAAACAAAATTTCAGTAATAATAAATAGTAATTTATGTCCCGTTATACCCCCACTTCTTCCATATTTACTTCAGACCCGAAAGAAGTAGCAAAAGGGGTTTTAAGTTCTGAAGGACCACAGTGGGCTGAAAATCGACGTTTCACACTTCGACACCTAAGGGATTTTGGCTTTGGTAAAAGCACAATGGAGAAAAATATACACGCAGAAGCTAGTCTCCTCATGGCTTTCTTAGATCAACATGAAGGGAAACCAGTAGATTTGTGGAGACCATTTGTGTCTGCAACTTCTAATGCTATGTGGAGAATCATTGCTGGGGAGAGCCTGTCGGAGGATAAAGAGAAGGTGGAAATCATAGAGGGCGCTATGGAGTACGGAATTATTTTATTTTAAAATGGTTTATTAATATACATACGGACATGTACGATGACTCTACATTTGTTTTTTAATTTTCCTAGTGTGGTATGTTGTAACATCGACCTAATATTTATTCATGATGATATTATTTTGTGTATTTTATTTTATTACAGACACGTGTTGAAGCATCTGTCTTCCCCAATTTCCATTTATTTTCCAACGCTTGCCAAAGTTTTTGGAATCTTGACTGGATGGCAGAAATTTGTCAATATATCAGCAAAAATGAATAATATTTTTTATGAGTCTGTGGAAGAGCATCGCAAGGAATTTAGTCCTGAAAATGAACCGCGTGATTTTATTGATGCATACCTCACAAAAATATCGGAAACTACGGATGAATCATCAAGCTTTTATGGGAGCAATGGGGGTATTTTATGTTCATATAATTTGAATACTTACATACTTAACATTGTAAATTAAAAACTGACAATATACTGTTTTTTTCAGTCGATTCATTAAAATTAACCGTAACCGATTTATTCGCCGCTGGTTCAGAGACAACTGGAACAACATTGGACTGGATGGTTCTATACCTAACCACGTTTCCAGAACTACAAGAACGCTTAGCAAAGGAGATAGACACAGTAATTGGAAATTCACGAACTCCTACACTTGCAGATAGAGTGAAGTAAGTTCACAAATTCTTGGGAAAATGGGAAATTTGTTTGTATGTATAATTTAATTTGAATTTCCTATTTCTTGGTTTGGTAGCATGCCGTTTGCTGAAGCAGTAATCTGCGAAACTTTAAGACAATCTTCTTTCGCCGCCTCAGGTGTCATGCATAGAGCCATGGAAGATACTGAGCTTAAAGGCTACACCATTCCTAAGGATACCTGGATTTTTGTAAATCAATACTTCATTCATCACGATCCCAGGGTGTGGGGTGACCCTGAAAATTTCCGACCGGAAAGATTCCTTACAACGAATCCTAATGGAACTTTGTCCTTGAAAAAGTTTGATGAACTCATTCCATTCTCGATTGGAAAGCGCCTTTGCATTGGAGAGCAGTTGGCTAAAGATCAACTTTTTCTGTTCAGTACAACAGTGTATCAAAAGTACAGGACTCTGTTTGATCCCAAATCTCCAAAACCGGGCTTAAACGCCCGAACGTACATGTTCAGGGCTCCTGAAAAATTTAAAGTTATCTTAGAGGAGCGCCTGAAGACTAAACAAATATACTAATAAGCTTCTACTTAAAAATTATTTCAGACATGTAAATAAAAAATAATCTCTAGATGAGCATGCAATAATTTGCATCTCTATTGGCTTTATCTCTGGTTATGACTTTAAATGACGTTTTTTTAAACTATTTGGCATTGTATTCAGCATATATGCAACATAAAATTACCTTGAAATTCTTACTAAAAAACTTCACAAAAAAGATGCAACTAGACGATCGTCATGCTCATTAATAAACTCAATCGTATGTTGCACACAATATGTATATCAACATACTCTCTTCTCTATAAAAATTAGTGATTTGGAAAAAACGGATAAAGCTGGTAAAATTCACAAACGAACTAAAATGTACATGATATATTTAATGGAAAACAATTTTTTTAGTGATTTTAGTAATTTTTTTACATGATTAATTCCAGGTAATTTTGCCCATGTTGTCTGTCTAATCTGCCTGTATTATTATTCTATAAAGAAACATGATGGCTTATAATGAAACAAAAACAACTAATAAATTACGGGAGTGACATCCATTTTGTGGTGAAATGCATGGGTTTTATGCGCGCATTTTTATGGTGCAACTTGTAATCGGGCCAAAAAGTATTAGTATTAAATAAAGCTTAATTTTCATCACAAATATTTTAATTCTTACTATATTTAATTGCACATGAGACTGCAAATTTAATTTCAACATATAAGATCCAAAATTATATTATAAGTACAAAGCTTATTTTATAGACGCTCCTCTAAGATGACTTTAAATTTTTCAGGGGCTCGGAACATGTACGTTCGAGCATCTAAGCTTGGTTTTGGAGAATGGGGATCAAATCGGGTCCTGTATTTTTGGAAAAATGTCGTAGTTGATAGAAAAAGTAGATCTTTGGCCAACTGTTCTCCAATACAAACGCGCTTTCCAATCGAGAAGGGAAGAAGTTCTTCGAACTTTTTCATGGATACACTTCCATCAGGACCTTTCATCAGGAACCTCTCTGGTCGGAAATTTTCAGGGTCACCCCATACCCTAGGATCGTGATGAATGAAGTATTGATTTACAAATACCCAGCTATCCTTTGGAATGGTATAACCTCTAAGCTCAGTATCTTCCATGGCTCGATGGTTGACCCCAGATGCCGTGAAATTTGACTTTCTTAACGTTTCATTGATTACTGCTTCAGCAAAAGGTATACTAGAAAATTGAATAAAGTAAATAATAACCGCAAATTAATTTTTTACTGCGACAGTTTGGAAGTATATCTGTAATTACTTGATTCTATCTGCAATCACAGGAGTTCGCGAATTTCCAACTACTGTTTCAATGTCTTTTGCTAAGCGTTCTTGTAATTCTGGAAACGTCGTCAGGTATAGAACCAGCCAGCTCATTGTTGTTCCAGTTGATTCCGAACCAGCGATGAATAAATCGGTTGAGGTCAATTTTAATGAATTCACTAAACACATTAATATGGTCAGTAGTTCTTATTGTACTGCAATGTAAGCGTTCCATAATTTTTAAGTCAAAATATGATGTGTATCAATACCTCCGTTGCTCCCATAAAAACAAGATGACTCCTCCATGGTTTCCGATATCTTTTTCAAGTACGCGTCCATAAAATCACGGGGTTCATTTTCAGGGCTAAATTCCTTTTTGTGGTCATCCACAAACTGATGAAAAACATTGTGCATTTTAGCCGTGACCTCCTCAAACTCTTTCCATCCAGTCAATGTTGCGAACGTTTTGGCAATCGTTGGAAGAAATACAGAAATTGGGGATGACAAGTGCTTCAATACTTGACTGCAACACAAAATAACCCAATAGGATTTAAATTCCGTAATATTTCGAAGTGACTCGTCCTTATTGGGACCGTTACATCTACAATTAACGCGATCATGTTTTGTCCTAATTTAAGATAATTAGTATTATTGATTTAAAAAAATATAAAAAATCCTTAGATACTCTATAGAGCCTTCAATTGCCTCTGCCTTTTCTTTGTCATGAATCAGTCTCTCTCCAGCAATGATTCTCCACATGGAATTAGAACTGACAGCTGCAAATGGACGCCATAACTCTATTGGTTTCCCTTTATGTTGATCCAATGAAGCCATGAAAAGACCAACTTCTGCTTGTATATTGTTCTCCATTGAGCTTTTGCCAAAGCCGAAATCCCGCAAATGTCGAAGCGTGAAGCGTCGATTTTCAGCCCATGGTGCTCCTTCAGCACTTAAAACTCCTCTCGCCACTTCTTTTGGATCTAATTTAAGCATTTTTTATAATATAAGAAAAGTATTGAATACATAAAGTAAACATAATGGTTTAGGTAGTGTAATTTTGCTTAAATTAGTTAAAACGTCATACAGTGCTTCACTCCGCGAAAATAAGTTTCAAAAGCTTCCATGTATGCTCGACCGAGCAACGGCGGATGGTTGTAAGCCTCACGAGCTAGCTTGGTGTCGGTAATCATAATCATTCTAGGAAATTCAAATTTAATTACACAAGACAGATGAAGAGCTTGTTCACATTATTTTGAAATGTTTTGAAATCACCTTTTCCCGAAAATTGTAAAAGTCGTCAAGTCTCCGTAAGTTTGTGCCCATTTTGCGTAGGTCTTGTATGGATCTTTTTCCATGGACAAGGCGCTCCCAATGAATGGAAGTCCCTTTGGACCAGGAGGTAATTTGTGGTTGGTGCGAGTTTTTAGAAGATAAATTAATAGAGCGAAGGCTCCTAAAACGATCGTTAATTCCAGTGTGGCCATGGTTAAGTGCAAACTGGCAAGTTTGACGGTGTAGCAGCGACTAGACAAAGTCGGTTCAAGGCTCTACCATATATACTTTAGTACAAGGCATTTTTGCATCCTAATGTTTTACAAAAACACTGAATTTATCAATTTATCATAGTATTTTGTATATGGGAGTTATACTTGTGTACCAATATATGTGTATACAAAGGACATTATTAATGTTGTCCTCTGGACTCATGTTGTGCAGGTAGGAGCATGAAGCACAAGGTGTGTACCTCTATGTACTGTAGTAGTAAGTAGATATTTATCTGTATTTGCTAACCTTGAGATGACAGTTTCATTAGGTAATTTGCTAATCTTCTTCACATAGTTTAGACACTGGACAAAAACAGGTTGCATAATGTACTTTTATTTTCTTGACATCGTAGGTGTAAAAGAAGTTGTTGTTTAGCGTATTTAATTCAGGTAACTACATGTATGCAATACTAATATAATCATCATGCACTTGAATTTAATTTTTTTAAGTACATACATATGGTGAATGTACTCTCAACTTCAATCTTGCAATACTTGAGGATGGAACTAAAAGTGAAATGAATGAGATAAAATCTTGGATTGCTTATTCGATAGAAGTGCAGGCAATATATGTATATTATGTAAGCACGCCAATAACTATATAAGTACTACTTCATGATACCTTTTATATGTTCCGAAACTTTTGGAGAGAACATTTCGAGAGTTAACAATTCATTCAAGTGTTTATATATCTGTAGATTATAAATTATATGATACTGTTGGCAATGCATTTAATTAGGTAGCTCGTTTGCAGCAACCAGGGATAATACTATCGATTGATAAAATTTTGCTGAATCAGATTTTATTTTTCCATATTGTGTGAAAGTTTATCTATGTCAGTGTATACATATACTGATTTCCGAATGCAAACAGTAGCCTAATTTACAGATCTTAGCATTATTCGAAATTAGTTTCACTGTTTATTATTACGGATTTATTTTTCATGTATGGACTAAGCAAAATTAAGTTTATTTTCATAATGGAAGCCCCATAATATTTACACCTCACACCTTAACTTAATATCCTTTAAAAATAACTTTGTGCCTTTGGGGTTGTCTGAACGTGTATGATCTGGATTGTAAACCTGGTTTAGGAGAAGCAAGGTCAAGCACACTTATATTTTTGAATGTTTGCCGTAGTGAAAAGAAAAATGTAATCTCTTGCAAATTCTGCTCCCCAATACATACAAAGGTGCTTTCCAACTGAAAATGGAAAGAGCGCTTAGCGCTTCATGCTTTTTTAATGATACACTTCCATCATTATTCCTATTAAGGAATCTAGCCGGTCAGAATTCTGGATCGCCCCAGCAAACCCTAGGATCGTGATGAATGAAGTGCTGATTAACTATGACCCAGCTATCCTTCGGAATTGTGTAGCTCCTGAGTTAAGTATCTTCTACCGCTCGGTCCATCACGCCTGATGCAGCAAATGTAGAATGTCTAGCGTGTCGTTTTTTGGGCCTACGTGATTTTTTCTTTTCAATGTGATTTCTCTGCATGCGCTCTGGGGTGCGTCAACTATTCGTTTTAGCAACGGAATGTACCCAGCAATATGAATATTAAGGAAGGCGATCAAACAATAATGTTTTTCCGAGAACAACTTTGTTATTAGTCTTAAAATACGTTGTTGAGTGATGATTCAAGTCGTGCGCAGCTTAATTTATTTTGACACTCAGCCTTTATGGTGCACTGAATGATTTGGAATACCCTACATATCGTGCGTCTCATTGTAATATACTAAACTATGCAAGAATACAAGTATAGAGAACGTTCAGAGTTTAGTATTTCAAAGTCTAAGATACTAATTAAAAAGTATACAAATATGGCTGTATGTAAATTTTTAATAAACGGCGTTAGATAAATTTATTAGGCATGATTATTGATCAATATTAGGACAAAGGACAAATTTTGTGTCACGCAAACCCATTTCAGTAAGAAACTTGTAATTACTGGGGTAAAAGAAAGAATTAATGATTAAGTAGCGGGAAAGGGATCATTGGAGTTTGCCGACCAGCACATATAGCATGCTCTTTTTCAATGCATTCTAACGTTACTACATCGAACCAAAAACCACCATGACATCTAAGTTCTTTTCTGATACCATCTGCGCACAGGAAAAACTTCGAGCAATCCAGTGGGTTTCCAAATAGACCACAATTCTCACATGAAGGGTCAGGTTGAGGAGTAGTAGTGTTACTGTTATCGGGAGTGGTATTGTTGTTATCAGGTGTTGTGTTATTGTCGCCTGGAGTTGTGTTGCTGTTATCAGGTGTTGTGTTATTGTCGCCTGGAGTTGTGTTGCTGTTATCTGGCGTGGTTTTGCTTTCACTTGGAGTGGTATTGCTATTTTCTGGTGTGGTGTTGCTTTCACTGGGAGTGGTATTGTTGTTGTCAGGTGTGGTATTGTTGTCGCCTGGTGTAGTCTTGCTTTCACCTGGAGTGGTGTTCCTGTCATCTGGCGTGGTTTTGCTTTCACCTGGAGTGGTATTGCTGTTATCAGGGGTAGTATTGTTGTCTCCTGGAGTGGTGTTACTGTTATCAGGTGTTGTGTTGCTGTTATCTGGCGTAGTTTTGCTTTGACCTGGAGTGGTATTGCTATCTTCTGGTGTGGTGTTGCTTTCACTGGGAGTGGTATTGTTGTCAGGTGTGGTATTGTTGTCGCTTGGTGTAGTCTTGCTTTCACCTGGAGTGGTGTTGCTGTCATCTGGCGTGGTTTTGCTTTCACCTGGAGTGGTATTGCTGTTATCAGGGGTAGTATTATTGTCGCCTGGAGTGGTGTTACTGTTATCAGGTGTTGTATTGCTGTTATCTGGCGTGGTTTTGCTGTCTTCTGGTGTGGTGTTGCTGTTGTCCGGTGTGGTATTGTTGTCGTCTGGTGTAGTCTTACTTTCACCTGGAGTGGTGTTGCTGTTGTCAGGTGTGGTATTGTTGTCGCCTGGTGTAGTCTTGCTTTCACCTGGAGTGGTGTTGCTGTCATCTGGGGTGGTTTTGCTGTTGTAAGGTGTGGTCTTGTTGTCGCTTGGTGTAGTCTTGCTTTCACCTGGAGTGGTGTTGCTGTCATCTGGCGTGGTTTTACTTTCACCTGGAGTTGTATTTCTGTCATCTGTGGTGGTTTTGCTTTCTCCTGGAGTGGTATTGCTGTTGTCAGGGGTAGTATTGTTGTCGCCTGGAGTGGTATTACTGTTATCAGGCGTAGTGTTGCTGTTTTCAGGCGTAGTGTTGCTGTTATCAGGTGTTGTGTTGCTGTTTTCTGGTGTAGTGGTGGTTTCATGTGGCGTGGTTTTGCTGTTGTCAGGGGTGGTATTGTTGTCGTCTGGTGTGGTGGAGTTGTCGCCTGGAGTTGTGTTGCTAGTGTCAGGTGTGGTATTACTGTTATCCGGTGTAGTATTGTTATCGCTTGGTGTGGTTTTGCTTTCACTTGGAGTGGTATTGCTGTTGTCAGGGGTAGTATTGTTGTCTCCCGGTGTGGTATTGCTGTTGTCTGGGGTCGTCCTGCTATTATCTGGCGTGGTGATAATGTTATCAGGTGTAGTCTTGCTGTTATCGGGTGTAGTATGGTTTTCTCCCGGTGTGGTATTGCTGTTATCAGGAGTGGTGTTGCCGTCGCCTGGTGTTGTATTTCCATCCCTTGGAGTTGTGGTTTCATACCTTGTGGTTGTAGTTTCTACGGCAGGTGTCGTGGTTGTCTCCACGGCGGGTGTGGTTTTATCATTGATCGTGGTTGTCGCTGGAGTAGTTGGACCTCCATTACTTGGAGTAGTTTCGGTGGGCACTCCTAATTATTTGACATGTCTCTTAATCTTCACTTTTGTTAGTGTGTAAATTTAAATAAACGCTGATTTAATATATGGTTATACCTTCACAGTTAACGTTCTCCGGGAAATCACAATCTAGAATGATGGGGTTGAACAACAACCCTTCGGGACATTGCTTATGACCAATGTGGGTTTTATTTTCCGAGCATACATAATACAATGTACAGTTTTCTGGGTCTGGATACCGACCACAGTCTTTATCCTCACAAGTAAAGTTCCCAGATCTCAGAGTAGTTTCCTCAACGGGTTGGTTTGCTGCAGAGTTTTACAATTACTTTATTTAGAAGCTAAATTCTACGAAAAAAAATTAGTAATTTCTTCCAACTTACTTGTGGTTTCAGGCAATAAGGTCGTTGGTGGTCTTGGATTTTCTAAAAAGTTTTTGAAAGTTATTATTCTGGCTAGATTTACAGCCTTTAAATATTTTGTGTTTTATATATGTATTTGGATATTTTTTAAAAGTTATAACAATATAGTCAAATAGTAGTTTATTTGAACTTACTTGTGGTTTCTGGCAATAAGGTCGTCGACGGTCTTGAACTTTCTAAAACGTTTTTTGAAGTTATTATTCTGACCAGATTTACAGTTTTTATATATTTTGTGGATTTTAAATATTTTGATATTTTTTATAAGTTCCGTATAAATATTTTTTTTGTAATAAGACAAACCAGTGCAATTAGCATCAGCTGGCCACTCGCAACGTCTAGTGGCTTCCGCGAAATGCAAATTAGCCGGACAATCCTTCAAGTAAGTAAGCTGGTTGGAACAATGGTAGAATGTTCTACAGTTGTATGGATTACGATATTCGCCATCTTCCAGGAACGCGCAAAAGCCATTGTTTGTTAACAGCAATCCTTTATCTGTTTATACCATGGAAAATATTTTAGTTCGAAAGCCCATTTCTTGAAGCAAAATCCTGATATAGGTAACTAACTGACAAGAGTCAGCTAATAATGTTGCAATCTTACCTATGGTTCCTGAGAGCATGGAAAGTTCATGCCCACAGTCAACGTGCTCTGGATAGTCACAGGTTAATTCTTCTTGATTAAAAAGTAACCCTTCGGGACAATTATGACCATACGGAATTCCTTGTTTACATTTGTAGTAACTGCGGCAATCTTCGGGGTTTGCGTATTCTCCACTCAGATAATTTGGGCATTCAAAACCTTGGGATTAAATAAGTGAATGAAATTCATGTTAAAGATCACGGAAATTTAATTATTTTAAATTCAAATATAATTATTTTGCTATAAAATATACCCAAAGCTGGGACCACAATGGCCAGCAACAAAATGTATTTGGAATACATTGCTGCTCTGCGATTATTTTTTGTTACAGAAATACTCGTCCAGAGTCGAAAACTCCGAAAGTCTAACGAAAGAGCATTTTCAAGGCTTTTATAGCAATTGCCACTGTGGGAGTATTAAGATATAAACTTGAATTCAATTAATTTTTTTTGCAATATTTGGAAATACATACTACATTTTGTTCAACAATCCTTTGGTTGCATAAAATAATCTAGGATTAATTCATTATAATTCTCATACACTTCAAACTAGATTTGTTCCTCCAAAAAACATCGTGACTTTCATCAATTTCATCACATCGTTTAACCATATTCTTGTCCTTATATACATAAGAATTCCTTAAGCCCAGTGGTCATAGTACATGTAGCTATATCGGAGCAAATTGAAGCCGAAACATGAAGGTTGTCAGTCAAATAACAATAATAAGTAGATAAAGATCTGGTCATCTATAATGCATTATTCCGATGAAAAAAACGTTTGTACAAATATTTATTTATTATAATTATCTGAACATGTCAAAGCGTTAAAAAGAAGCATAAATTATGTAGTCAGAAGTCATAAATTAAAGAATTACTTGTGGGGCTTTTATTAAGGATGAGGGGTGACTGCTCTTATAAATTATATGTACATTATCAGTTTTGGAACCTGTATGTAGCATGTGCACAAAGGTAAATTGGAGCTAAAATAGTATTAAGCATAAAATAACATTATTGTGCGGGCAAAGATAATCCTATAAACCTTTTACAACTTTGTATGTTTTTTACATTCTTCATAATTTGTTTAGCGATAAGCTTATATATGCATAGAATTATTTAACCCGGGTACGTAAAACCCAACTCCGTGCACTGATTACCTTAATATTTTTATGACATAGTTGTAAATTGCTTTTCATCTTTTCCCTTCACCCTTCTCTTTAAAAATTAGGTAAGCTTACTAATAAGCGTTGTATTAAAAAATTTCAATGATATTTGTTTGCCTTTATTTGTACAATTTCATGCCTGGCACTCATGCACTAATAGAAAATCTTTTATAGATTATGACGAACGTCATTTGTGAATCGGTTTAAATTATGCATTGTGACAAGCCTCAGTAATTTATGCAGATTTTATTACTGTATTAAGTTAAGTCATATGTGAATGTGATGAAATCTTCAAACACGATGTATCGTATCTATATATTTTACCGCAAATATCTCCGAAAAATAGTCATCTTTCATTGATCGAGAGTCATCAGTTTTTTTCTACCTGAATTTACTTCCGACTGGAGTTCTTTTACCAGCATTTGAGCCAAAGTTGTTAATTTAGGTATAATAAATACAACAAAATATTATGGAAAATCGTTGTCGTTATTTTGATACAATTAGCTGTTCACGTTGAAAATATTCCATTTTATTACACACATTCCGGCACATGTGCCACACAATATTTTTAAATGGCCCCTTTCCAACTATGTGGTGTAGATACATAGATAATACATAAATGTACTTATATATGTCATTTATATATACAAAACATATGTTTGCATTATTAAGTTGAATAGGTATGTATGTCTATTTGCATTCACACTCCTGTGGAATTGTATTTTGGTATCGAGAGTTTACACCTGAAGTATCTGAATCTCCATTAACATTCTTTCCTCACCGACACACCTAAAATTTTAGTATCATTATAATGCATATTATTAATAAATATATGTACAATAAACTCAAATTCTGCATAAGTTATAATATTTGATAGAGGGATGAGAAGATTCGAGTAGGTTTTTTCTGTGTCCAAACTGGCATTAGAAAGTGTTGG
>JAQGAK010003717.1:0-14166 GCA_034696945.1 Lipothrix lubbocki
TTTTGTATTTATTTTGTATTTATTTTGTATTTATTTTGTATTTATTTTGTATTTATTTTGTATTTATTTTGTATTATAGTATAGTCCTGTGTAATTGCTGAGAATTCCTCCACGTGAATTTAGTTTGATGGGGGGTGAAGGGAAAATGAGAAAAAAAATCCTCCCGTTTGCTCTGATTACATAAGCATTTGATTTTTGATGACCCAGAGGACACGAGTGTTATCGGTACTTTTGAGTTCAGTATAGTAGTAATAATAATACTTTCGTTCTAGACTTGACTAGAGAGCGGAGCGGAGTAGTAGTGTAGTAAAAAGTTGTCGTAAGAAGAGTAAATAATGATATGTAGATATGTGAATTTTGTAGGGGGGAATTGAGTTGGTTGTGTGTGTGATGACGATGTTTTTGTTATGGGATGGATGTTGACAAAACTGAGAGTTTGTTGGCTAAATTTGGGAATGGAATGGAAGTGCTCTGTTGACTTTTTAGCCTCCTTGTCGATTAGGCAGAATACGTATAAACGGGAGAGAGTTCAGATTAGCAGACCTCCGCGCTCTTTGTGTGTTTGCCTGTAATGTACATATAGGTTCCCCTGTGCTGTAAAGGCGGACGACAGATTAATCTACTCCGCACTCTTGTATGTCAAACGGTATTTAATAGAATAAGTGCCCGGGTCGCGGGGCAGCGGATTTGCCTGCTTGAATTAAATCCACCTTCCCATTTACTCTCTTCTTCTCTAAAGTCTCTCTCTCTCACTCTCTCTCTCTCCCTCTCTCTCTTTCTCATGTATATTTCTCGTGGAAATTAGTAGGGCGAGATTCGCTCTGGTGATTCTGGAACTATCGAAACACGAGTACCTCGTCATCATCCTCTCTCTCTCTCTGCATTACCTTATTTCCATTCCGTTTACATTCTACAGTGAAGTTTTCGATGTAAAATTCTCAAAGTTCTTCTAAAATTCTACACACATTCAAATCTTCTCGTCCTTCTTCTACTTTTTCTCCGCTCTTATTCTTATATACTTTTACTTATAGTTTAATAAGTCAATCTTCTTCCACCTATTCCTCTACTTCAACAACGATCTGCATGATTTTCCCCGTCCGTTTATTTACATATCAACTTATTCTTCCACACACACACAGAGGAATTTCTTGATGATAATGATGATGATGACGTGATGGGAAAAATCAAGCTGTTTACAAACGGTTTACTTTTATTATTATCTACGGACGCACTTCGTCTTCAACTTCATCCTTCATCATCAAATCCCCAGTTTACACAAGAGAAATTCGACTCTGTTATTTACTCTCGACGAGTTCCATGGAATTCCAATCGGTTCCTTCAGTTATTTATTTAAGGTTCTTAGTTCTTACACAGGGCATGATTTTACAAAATAATTTAAAATATATTTACAATATATTTACAAAGGGAATATAAAATTTATTAAAAAAAGCATAAAAAAATAGAAAGAAAAACAGAAAATTAAATGAAAAAAATACAAAATAAATAATAATAATAATAAATAGAAAATTAAATGAAAAAAATACAAAATAAATAATGATAATAAATAGAAAATTAATGAAAAAGAAAATTAATTGAAAAAAATAGATAATTAATTTTTTTTAAAACCGAAAATTAATTTCAAAAAAATAGAAAATTAGTAACGAGAAAAATAGAAAGCATAAAACCAAAAAATGATAAATAAGAACAAAGCCAAACATATAATTCCAGGAAGAATCCGGGGGAAATTGAACCTAGGGAATATTGATTGACTAGACAACAAATCCGCCTGATGAGGATTGTTGAAGGTTCTAGAAACTTCAAAGGCCTGATTCAAAGAATTGATGTTTGGTCGGGGAAGTTAAATTCGGATGGGAAATCAAAGATTAGCGGGGAGCAGTGTGCTTATGCTTTTAGGATTTTGCAGGGCTTGCGGATGCTGATGCTGCTGATGACGAGGACAGTGTGCTGAAATTGATTCTTTCATCTGTGATGTGTCCTTTGATGTTGTTAGCTTTCGTATGTATAATGAAATAAATTGACCTAGACGCTGTTATTGTATAAAAGCTACTAAAAGTGAGTGATCACTGTATATAGAAAATAAAGATACGGCTGACCAGTTGCTGGTGGAAATCCTTTGAAGAATTGGACTGTCCTGACGCTTTATATTTCTAAAAGCTTTTTTTTCTATTTTTTTTTCACGAACAAACAAAGTTCTGAGAGTAAATTACATTTTGCCTTTTTTGAATATTCCAAAATAATTTATTTTTGACATTGCTATTTTAACATATTATTATATGACTCTTTTATATGTTTATCTTACAGGTGAGCCCGTGAGCGTGATTGAGAGGAAATTGGATGCTTGCACTGTGACGGTCTACCCACCATTGAATCCCGATCATGAGTCTTTGACCGTTCCCGAGAATATGCTCAGTCAACTGGGCATCGTAGCGAAGATTACAAATGATGGAGCACTCCTCACTGGAGCTGATATGATTTACAACTATGAACAAGTCAGTTTCCTTTTTCCTTTCATTTCTCTCCGTCCATTGCTAAATAAATCCTATAGTATAGTATAGGGAAAAGGGGTTTTCAAAGAGAATTCTTCTTCTTTTTCTTCTCTGAACATTCTAATTTGAGGTTTTTCACTCCGAATTCTGAGTTTTGTATTATCCCGTGTTTATTCCATTCCGTTCACAACAACCTTCCCGGAGTTTTGCCCGGATTGTTTTTTCAATTAATTATGTTTGTTTTCATTAATTTTGTTGGAATATATTCCTTTAATTATCATGCTGTATTCGAACTTGTTATTATGATTCTTCAACTGCATTGTTTTTCCTTTAATCTTTTTTTTGTATGAATTTGGAATTATTTTGGTAAAATTGAACGATGCTTGTCCCTCTACTATAGGACGCAATGAGTGCACGGCCCGTTCCTAATCGAATCCGTGCAATTCGTGTAGAGAGTATTTCCCTGTAGAATGAACACATGTCATTCTTTCTCTCTTTTCTCCTTGATTCACTACAAAGTCCCATTGTGCATATTCAACTACGTGCGCCGGGTACTCATTCAGTTTAATTCTATTTCTTTCAATTCGATTCCTCCCGTATACTAAAGATTGATCTCCTGTCTGTGTCTATACCTATACTTTGTGTACGTACACACAGCGCCTATGCTACACACACACGCACACAACTACTATAGGTATTAAAGAAAGCCTCCACCAATGGCGGTCTCGGGTCCCCATTCCCTCATTGTTATGCAAAAGAAGTAGATAAACTTTTTTAATCGAGACTTATTCAAAAAGACTCCCGGGGGACGTTTAATACGTTCTTTTTATTTCTATTTTTTTTCTGGAATTTGATCCATAAAGGAAATAACTTAACATTCAATAATAACAGTGTTGTTGTTAGTGTTGATAAGTGTTTCCATTTTACAATTTATTTTTAAGAGCATGACGGATTTTTGTATAAAATAATGACAAGGATGTAATAATGATGAAGTAATTTTTTTCTTTATTCCTCTTTATTTTTTAGGTCCTTCGTCAAATTCAATACAGTAACAAGAAGCCGGCTTACTACTTGAATCGCGCGTTTAAACTTCTCTGCTCGGAATTGAATGGCCGTTTTACTAGCAATGAATACGTTCAGACGGTAAGGTTTTTGCAATTTTCTTTCCTGCTGTTTTTTTTAATTAAAATTATGTATTTACAAATTTAATTATTTATAAAGTCAATATTATTTAAAAAATAAATACAAAAAAATCCTGTTTAAATTTATTGTAGAAGAAATAAAATTAGCGGGCGAAAAAATTAATTAAAAATAAATGAAGTAGTATTTAAAAAGTAAATAATTTTTAATATTGTATGAAGTAATGATTGTGGTTGTGTTTTTTTATTGTAGTTGACAGTAATTCATCCGGATTTAAGTAAGAGTACGGAGGATCCTCTGTTGAGTTCATCGGTGGAGCATGCCGCGGAGGAGCACGCACAGTTGGACAATATGGTGGCTCATGCTCAGCTGGGTGAGCAGAGAGTAGAGATGAAGCCGGCTCATCTGATGAGCGACATGTACCCCAACCCCTCATTGATGGAAGGAGCCGGGACAGTTGGAGCCAGTCATGCGGTCACCGTCATCATCGTCGTTTGCGTCGGCTTCCTCCTCTTCATGATAGTCTTGGGAGTGATCCGAATTCGAGCAGCTCATCACCGGGCTACACAAGAAGATCTCACCGATGCTGAAATGGCTTGGGATGACTCCGCTCTTAATATCACTGTCAATCCCATGGAGGTTTGTCTTTCATATTCTTCATCATGTCCTTCTCCTCCTCACTATTTTCTCCTTCTTCTTCTCTTTCGTCTTTTTTCTCATTCTTCCCCCTTCCCATCCTCTTTCCCAACTATCTTCATCACTATACTCTCCTTGATCCTCATCCACTCATCCCCATAGTCGCATTCGTATCTCTCCAAGTCTCTGAGCCAACCCAATTTTCCCACTTTTCATACCGTCGTCGACGAAGTATCAAAAAGTACGAACTTCCGTCTGGAAGTTATAGAAAACGGGTACTTTTGGGATCCTTCGTCGACGATTTCCTCAGGATCTTACTTGTATCTGTATCTGTATGTACGTATAACCGTTTTCCTTTTTATTCCTCACCAACCCTCCAGACACATCATCATAATAGTATGTGTGATCCAAAAACGGAGAGGATCTTTTATAATATCATATAGACGAAGGATCCCAAAGTACCAATCTCTATACCTTCAACCCAGATGAAGTTGGTACTTTGTGATACTTCCTTGAACTTTCTTTTCTATTATATAACCTACAGATATAATTTCCCTCCCCAAAATTCCGACTCATCACCTCTACCATTACGATCTACATACATAAGCGTTTTTTTAGTATGCATGACAACATGCAATTTGGAAAGAAAATTGGATTCTGTAGAAAGGGGATCTTTTCCACTATACACATGTCTTTTTCTTCGTCTTGTTGCTGTCCCTCCGGTTGTTGCTGCTGCTGTTGTTGTTGTTGTCAGTCTTGTCATCGCGGGGAATTTTCGTGTATGGAAGCATTTCCTTCGCGTCAAGTATCAATAACTTTTTACATTTATGCTCCTTCCCCTTCCACCAACGCAACGTAATACGCTCCAGAGAAGTATATAGTTATGGGAGGGGGTCGTTCAAGCAGAACGTTTTATAATCAAGTTTCACAGTCTTGGAGTTTATGTTGTTGTTGCCATTGCTGTTATTATTCTGGAGCAGCAGCAGTATCAGCATGTGATGAACCCATAGTTACTTTCCAAATTCCATGCTCTAAGCCGTTATGTAAAATTCAGTCATTTAGGACAGTTTTTATAGATGAATTTTGTGTATGCTCTCTTCTTGTATATGCTCGAGGCTGGGTTTTGTAAATACATAAAATCATCGTTCAAATTCAAAGTACAGCCATCTTTTCCTATGGAATCTTCTATTTATGCTGAATACAAATTTACAGATAATAAATTAATTTTTTAATAATTATAAATAATAATAAATTGTAATAATAACTTAATTTTTCAATAATAATAAATACTGATTTTAATAATAACAAATAATAATGTTAATAATAACAAATAGTAATAAATAATAATAATTAAAAAATAATGATTGTTGTGTTGCCTACAGAACTTGGGAGGAACTGGAGGGGCCCCGGGAGCAGCCGGAGATGATGGGGAAGAGAGCTGGGATGAAGATGATGATGCTTCAAGTTACCGGGATGACGATTCCTCGTCGGATGGGGAGGACGATGGTGATGTCAGAGTTACGAGCCGGGTGGCTACCACTCCTTGTTCTGGTCCGTCCCAACCTATGACAAGCACCTTGGCGACCACTAGCAGCAGCATCTCGGCTTCCGCCACGGGAAAGCACAACAAAGAATTAGAATGGGATCATTCCTCTATGTAAAACTACAACAAAGATTTAAAGTCATTTTAAAAAACCACACAAGAAAGCCCGAAAGAGAAGAGAGAGTAAGGAAGAAAAAGGATAAAGCAGTCGTTTATTATATGTCAATATTATAATTAATTATACTAATTCATTCATTCAATCAATCAAGCGGAAATTTAAGCCAATCAAGAATGTTGCATTTACATATAATTAAGTATAACTATAATCATTCTCCCATTTATTTCTCCCAATCGTTCCGTGTTTTTTATGTCTTACATTATGTAGAAATCTGTATTAGAAATTTAAAATGTAGCTTTTTAAATTTTATTAATTATTAGTATTATTATCGGACCGTCGTCGACGCATTGTTAATTCTATTTTTGTCATCATCACCATCAAGGTTATAAATTGTTAATTTTCGTGTTAACAGTTTATTAATCCGTTTCTCATAATTGTTAGAAAAAATAGAAGGTGAAAAAATTTGCTATCTTCGTGGATGTGGATATTCAAAAAAAAATATCTTTAGATCCTTCTAATAAATATTATTAGATTATAGTCATAAGAATCTTTATATAAATGTAATTAATTATGACCCGAATCTTTATCATGCAAAAAAAAAGTATTAACACCGCCTAAATTCCTCTAACATATATTTTGCAATATTGAAGGCATCGTGTATGTTAATTATTATACATATAGTTACTTTTATGTATTGATTTCCAGTGTTAAAAAACCATTTATTATTGCAACTATGGTTAACTATAATAATTCGTATTACTACTAATTGTGATGCAAAACTTTATTAGATTATAGTTAAGAGTATTATTTCACAGACTTAAAATGAGCTTTAGTATTTTGATTTTCTCCGTGGCAGCTTTTTACCTAGCCAGAAACATATATGACAAGTGTTTTATTATTATTATGTATTTTACGGATCCCAGTGTGAGCAGCTGTACACTTTGAAGTCGACTTTTTAAATTGCGTGGATTAATTCAAGAATTAAATAATGGGTGTAAATTAGATTTTATTGTTTAAAATAAATAATTAATTAAGTACACTTCATTATTTACAATTAATTAATTAGTAATTAATGTCGTGCGTTTAATAGTTGACGTTTAATTTGTAACTGCTAATGAGTCATTAATGCTCATTAGTCACGTTATATTTCTGTACCTGCGGTTTAGATTCTTTATTGAAAAATTAAGATGAAACTGTTTTCAGGTTGTGCTTGTTATTGTAATGCAAATGCAAAGTGTATTTGCAAAAAATATTGAAGGTGACTTAATTTTACGGTAATAATTAAATTTTACGAATTCTTTCAATATTACAGTAATTAAATTTTTTTTGAGCTTATATTTTAAAACAAAGAATCGCAAAGATTGAGGAAAGTACATTGTGTTTTGCGCAGATGAGTGTCCTATTTCTATACAGCGTTTGCTATATATGTAAAAAAAAGCAAAAGCTGTGGATTTGAAAGAAAAAGGTTGTTGATCGTTAGAATGGATTGTATAGTTTCATTCACATAGATTCAATTTGAGTGGAACTTTATTTTGTTTGGTTTGAAATGTTTGAATGACATGGTGGAGTCTTCATATAAGAAGGAAAAATGTAAATGGAAGAATAACAAGCTGAAGTCGGTATAGTGGTGTTCAATTTTTCGTAAAACAAAACACAGCGAAGAAGTTTTGTTAAATTATGTGTAGACTTGTAAATTGTAGCTTAAATTCTGTAATAATAATTTTATTCTGTTCTACAATATGGAAGTCTACAGTAATTTGAAAAGGAAATGCATAAAATTTAATGCTTGCATGATTTTCTTCCCCTTTTCTACGACAATGTATAAGCTGCCCTGTCTGTAAAAGGAATTTTTTAAAGTTGCTTCCTTTTATTTTCATTTTTGTGCCATATATATATTGAAATTTTATATTTCAAAATTATTAGACCTAAAAATAAGATCTTCAAAGTTGGGATATTTAGAGAATTTGATTGTGACGTACGCAAAAGTAGATTACTTTTTTTTAAATTGTTTTTAAACTTGTTACTTAAAAATTTTGTTTTAAAACTTTGAAAGATGTTTTTTACAAAATTATTACAAAACTCTCAAAAGTTTTTGTTTTGTGCTGGAATTGCCATACTTTTGGTTTTGGTACCTTTTAGATAGAGCTGGTTGGACACTTAAACTATTTGTAAAAGGGAAATGATTGACAAAATGATTCGCGCACCGATTCTTCATTATTATTATTATTGAATTACTGTAATAAATTACATTAACGAATGTTAACACAATTATTAAAAAAATAGGAAAAAAATATTAAAAAATTAAAAATAATTTTCTTTTCTACGACACAAAATTTTTAGTGCATATGTTCTGATGCTATTAATGTCTAAGGGATATAAAATATGGAGGAGGCTCCTAGCTCCTTCTCCTTTTAGTATTGAAATAGAATACAACAGAGGGTTTTAAAATGATAAGATTAATGAATATTAACTAAAAGTAGTAGAATCATATTATTAAACTTCTTATATTGTGTACTAAATCACCTGGCTTTGTTAATGGACTATTCTGGAAATAATACACACAAATTATATAAAACTGTACTGTGCGCTGTATGAGAAAGCGATATTCATCGTTAAATTACTATATTTACGTCGAGGTTTCTATTAGGTTAGTAAAAATAATTTTCTTATTATATTGTAAAAAAACAGCAAAGGGAAAAATGGCCTCCCAATCATTACTTTTTGCCAGGCTGGTTTCGTCTATCTCCACGTTACATATCTAATATATAAAAAAGGAAATTAGGGAATAAATACAAGAAATTAGGAAATACATAAAAGGAAAGGAAATTAGGAAATAAATAAGTAAAAGGAAATATACTTAAAACACTGGCTCTGTGGATAAGATATAAAATTATAAAAATATTACGATAATTGAATGTGCAGGAAAGCAGCTGAGAAAGCATAAAAATACGTATGAACATTTGAAAAAAAGATTGTTCGAAATAAAATAATTTTGCGCACGAGCTGTTATTGGCTTCTCTCTCCAGGGGCAGATTTCATTCTAAAATCCAGGAGGCTTTTATTTTTTATTGAACAAACAAACAGCCGATACGTAAATCGAATTAAATGGGAAATTCTAAATGGATTCTATTCATTAGTAGACATAACGATGAGGGATGAAATAAGAAGAAGATGAGAAATGTTATGTGATGACAATTTACATATGTCCTATATAAAAATAGACACTTAATATAAAATGTAAAAATAACATGTGAAAGAGAAATTTAAAACAAGAATTTCTTTAAAGCTATTTCAACCTCTGGAGAAAATTATTGAAACTATATATAAATGTATATGGAAACAATGCAAAAACAGCTTGAATATCAAATCTTTGGGTCTTTGTGAAGATAAAGCAGCTATCTTACATATATTAAAAACACACAAAAATATTAATGATGGGTCGGGGAATTATGTCACATTGTAATAAGTCTTATTATTGTAATAACAATACGTAAATAATTATACGGTAATGAAGAGTGTATGTTCTAATAATTCTATATAGTGGTAAAACCTGGCACAAACTTTAAAATAATGTATTGATTTGTATGGATTTACAATATATTTGGTCAATTACTTATTGCATATATGCCTACAGTTTTATACAAATCTGTTAATTTTAGCAATTTTAATCGATATCCCTGGATTTATTTGGAGATCAAACGTTCAGTGAACAAAATTTGGCCACAACAATGTTTAAAAATAAAAATCCTCAACGTTCACAAAATAATAATTTATAAGACTTTTCTAGTTATTTTTCAATTGCGTGTAATTCCGCTTTTGCTCCCACCGTTGTAATTTTGAAAAAATAATTATTAGAAAATTAATTTGACAAATTGGGCAATTCCTCAATATGAATTAATGAAATTTGAACTTAATTAATGAATTGTGTTTTTAATTAATGAAATTTTACAATTGAATTAATGAAAATTAAACTTTATTCACAAATAATTATTGTAAACTTTCACATTTTTAAATTATAAAACTGAATTTCCTTTCAAAAATGCTTCTAAAATATTGCATTAGCACTTAAGAAAAAAAAATCTGCGATGGAGTTTGTGTATAATAAAAATTATAAATGAATGAATTCAAATTTAGATTCTCATATAATTAATATGATATCAACATTCCATGTTAGATGTAAAATTTGTGTAAACCGATAAAATATAATCTATATTCAAGTAGGTGAAAAATATTAAATATGTTAAAATTAAAACTTAAGTAGAAATATAAACGTACCTATAGGAAATGCAGAAAGTAATGGAATTTAATATAATTATTAGTAGATTTGATCGCAGAGATATTGAATTTTAAAATATTCCCACACAATAATAAGTTTCTTAAAAGAAATGATTACGTAAAACCCAAATCTGTCTGTAGCGTCACTAAATAATTAATGTCAATCCGTGAGCCGATAAATATTATACAGGAATCATTATAACAAAAAATATTTGTAAGGCTGTATACGTAGAGTAAAGAGAAAAATCATGAATTCGTCAAAAACCGTACCGTTCAGCGTTAATTATATCTTTAAACAAAAATAGTTATATTACTTATTACTTGTAAACCAGCAGAAACTCTTATTAATGAATAAAACTATACTACTGTATGTATTTAATACATGAATTGCGTACGTGTACTTACTTCCATCTAATCTTGTAAGTTTCCGCATCTGCTCTGGCATTTTAGAAGTCAAGTAAGACATTTTGAGCATTTAAAAAAACATTTTAAAATTCCAGAAATCGTGGTATTTTAGAAATGTTTTTGGAATATGATCTCATGAATGAGTGTGAGTGGAAGTACAATTTTTCGCACTCCCGCAGTTAAGCGAGGGTAGACAAGCGCAGAAACTATTGTGTTGCACTCTTGTGTGTTAATTGAGAATTCTCAAATATAATGTCTACAATGAGTGCGAAATAATTTTGTACATTTATAATTTAAGTTAAGTTTTATGAATAGGGTTGGCACCATTTCGCCTTTTTTCGCTTCTAAATTTTTACAAAAAGTCGTCAAATTTTTTCTATTTTCGTGCGAATTTTCTCTTAATTCACGCCCTAATAATTCGCGCACTTGATAAACTATTTCTGTAATTTAAGCTTCTTATCGACAAGCGTTAAATTTGAAATTGGCGTTTAATGTGACGTCCTTTAAAACATCGCCATGTATAAATTTTGTTCAATTTGCCGAAAATGCCCAATTTACCCTTCATAAATGCCATTTTTGGCCGGCATTTTTGAAGTTCGTGCTTCATTATCGAATTAGCTGCTAAATCAGTTGCATTGTTTACATCCTTAATTTTATTATTCAGCATACATAAAATTAATCTGAGAATTCTGGGACACTTTATCGTCAAATCACATTTTAAATGGAGCAAAAGATAAGTAATCAGGACATTGTGAAAGACTGCTGGGAGTTGGGACCATTTATGACATTATGCGATGATAATAATAATAATTTATACATCCTTAATTAATGGGTTGAATTATTACAGCGATACATACTCATATTCCCATTTAGCATTTCGATTTACATATGGAACAATTACAACTCTTAACTTTACATGTAGATTTTATATTCCACGAAACTGAAAACTTCTTATAATTACCACATTTATTGTTTTTTAATTGTTGCTAAATTAAAAAAAATACACATCATCCAACATAAAATGTTTCTTGCGCTCTTGGGATGTTGTCACTATTCCTCATACATCCAGAAGATCTATTTTAAGACGTACCATTTGGCAAAGTCGACATAATTTACAAGTTCCGCTGGAGTACGAACTGAGCCATAATTGTTCAACTTCCTAAAAATCTTTATACTCTTCTGTTTAAATTTTATAAAAAAAAATCAGGCTTGAAGATTATTACACCGATTATTGTGGCCTGGTGTCATCAGAAATAGACTGCAGAATCTGTTCACTGTATTTACTAAATACAAACTTCAACAATGGTTTATCAAGGAATTGATTAGAGAAGTGTATCAGTCCCGTTGATCGAGTTTAGTATTTTTGCTTACGTGAGTTCTAAAACATACACAAATGATGACAACCTCGATGTGAAATTGATTGTTATCGGGGACAGCTTCACTATTACGGGTCTGTATACGCGTATCCGATCAATGACTTTGTATCTGAAAACGTGTTTTGGTTACAGCAATGTTGATAAACCTGCAGACAGCAGGATGGTTTGTTTACCGGTTTTTAATTATTAGGCACAGATAAGATCCTTCATTCCCTTATCGGAATTTTTTTTACGATTACCGCTAAACTACATTAGTTGATTCTTCTATTAATTTTTGCATTTGAGCTCATATTTAACCGTTTTTGCATTTCATACGAAGCTTTATAGTTTGACGGTATAATCGGGAATAATATTATGTATAAAAACCAATTACAGTTACGAGTTTACACTTTGTTCACTGAACTCATCCGTTAGGAACATAAGTCTGTGTGCTTTTAAATTACCCTCTAAATACTCCTTTCGATTTCTTGTTCAGTTACTTTTATATCTGAGATCACATTTTAGTAACTCGACGTCGACATTCTGTCAAATAATTTCGGGTTGATTATAAAGGCTGAGCCATTTGAATCGACTCAGTATCAAGTTTTTTCTATTATTAAAAATTATTTTCGGGCTCCATCATGAAAATTTACGGTTTCCTAGCAACCCTTATTTTTATTGTCGTTATTGGCAGCGAATTAAAAAATTTAGCCTCGGGTAAAGATTTGCTCTTGGACTACCGACTCCCGAGAAATGTCCGGCCGACCAAGTATCTTCTGAACATGAGGATGGTTCTGGATGAGAACGACAGCGATGGCTTTGAAGCTTTCACCGCACCTTCGAATGTCACGATTGGCATCCACTGCACAGAAGCAACAAGTGTAATTACGATGAATTCTCAGTACATCACTATAGAGGAATCCTTGGTTAAGGCAAGTCATACCGAATATTTTAATTTTATTTTTATTATTTTAAAAAATTAAATAAATTATTTTAAAAAATTAAATAAATTATTTTAAAAAAATAAATAAATTATTTTAAAAAATTAAATAAATTATTTTAAAAAATTAAATAAATTATTTTAAAAAATTAAATAAATTATTTTAAAAAATTAAATAAATTTAAATAAGCTCTGAACAATTCCCATTATCATTTAAAACGTTGGACAATAGGTGAGAGATTCTTCCGGCGAAGATCTTCAAGTGATCCTGCAATCATTTCAACCAGACCTCCATTTTTACAGCATCCATTTATCGAAACCTTTGCAAGTTGGTAAAAGCTACGACATCTATATTCCATTTACGTCCCAAATCCTCACAAATGACACTTATGGCCTCTACCGGGGATATTACACTGACACCACCATCAATGTTACAAAGTAAAAGCGGGATTAATTCTATTCAAAAATTAAATTTAATGTTTTTACTCGATTATTAAAATTAATAAAATTTCAATTTCTCCTTCGCAAGGAACATGGCAACGACGTTTTTCCAGCCATTCGGAGCTCGCAGAGCTTTCCCGTGCTTTGACGAACCGGATTTCAAGGCAAGTTTTGAAATTCGAATCGGCCGCCGTAGGAAGTATCACACCCTGGTGAACATGGATCGGTTACAGACTTTACCAGATCCGAAGTAATTTTATTTGAATTTGAATAAATATAGGAACTTTGTTAACAAATGAGCTCTAAAAAACTACAGACTTTATAAATCTAAAATATTAAAATAAAATTAAAAAAATATATTAAAAATAAGCGTTCTAAAAACTATAGCTCGTTAATGTATTTTTAGATATAAGGATTGGGAATGGGACCACTTCAATCCATCAGTCCCAATGTCAACATACATAGTGTGTTTGATCGTGTCGGATTTCAAATCGGAAGCAGCCGATCCCATTTATTTCCCTAAGCCGGTAAAAGTATGGGGAACACCCGCAGCAATAGAATCGCATGGAGGGATTTTAGCGGCGGAGATGGCGGCAAAGCTCTTGAACTGGTATGAGAACTATACGGAGATTCCATACGCTCTACCCAAAATGGACTCCATCGCCATTCCACAATTTGCCGCAGGCGCTATGGAAAATTGGGGCCTAAATACATACCGGGACGCTTATTTGATTTACTATCCTGGGGATCCGGACTCGGCGTACATCGGGGTCGTCGAGACTTTATCGCATGAGTTGAGTCATCAG
>JAQGAK010003718.1:0-14161 GCA_034696945.1 Lipothrix lubbocki
CTTCGCAGCATCGTACCTTTTTAACTATCGACACACAGTTATACTATCGAGCCCGATCTTATAATAATAATAATAATTTATGAAATAGAAAACTTGTTGATGTTTTCGAATTTGGAAATGGTTTCCGACTGCTTCCGATTCTTTAACTTCAGGGACTTGATCTCGAAGTCAGAGTCATCAAGTTTAGCTTTCAGGTTTTCGTTAACCTGATAAACCAGACTGAGTTGCGCCGCATCCTTCACTTTGACATACGCCTAAGTCGCAAAAATAATAGTAAATATAGACTGAGAGCAAGTATACCGGAAAAAAAATTTCTGCTGCTATTTATATTTCAGTCCAAATAACAAATTCCGGAATAATTTAACCTTGAAATAATGTACCTGCTTCTCATATGGATCCTCGACCACCTTCTTCTTAGTCTTCTTGGCCAACTTCCGTGGAGGCGAGGGAGACGGCGAAAGTATTCGCCTGCGACTATGCTCCTTGCATCTTTGCGGCTGCTCATCATCTTCAGACCCAGAATCCACATCCACAGGGATGATTGCACTGCACTTGGTACAGATAGGATTGTGCAGTGACTTAAAAATTATTTTTTAATTTCTTTACTTGTTAATATTGTGCACAGTAAATAAAATTGCTTAAATAAATGAAAGAAAGATAAAAGACCTTAGAAAGAAGGAGCCAAGAGAGAAGCGAAGCCAGCAAGCGATGATATATTTATAATTTGTACATATATTTGGAAGTTAAATAGAAGTTATTATTTTATTCTAAAGTTATTATATATTATTCATTATTTACAGTACTATATACAAAATATGTACAAATATTTGTTTTACTTCAGTGGTCCATTCATTACATAAGAAATCGGACCAGAACGCGAAATTTCAACTGCAAGTTTATTTAAACGTTCCTCTTCAAAAATCGGTAATTTCCCTGACAGTTTTCCCACTCCAGCTTTCAAACGGTTTGTAGATATCCATGCATCTAAAATAAATATATCTTTCATTGACTTTGCTCCAGAGAAAGCCACGTAATCCTGACCAGGCTCCCTTTCCTCTAGCCCTAGATATATTCCAATGCGTTCAATGTCTAATCCCATGCCATTGTGAAAAGTCGTCGCATAACAAAGAGCAATAAGAAATAAAACATGCCTTTTAGTAACAATTGTATCGTTGCAATGCAATCGCGTGATTCATAGAAATTCCTTTTTGATGAGGAAATCCTGATGACGGATCTGTATAGTATTTTGACCCGAATTCCGGAAAATCTATCCATATTCTCCTTACCCCAAGCTCAAGATTATTGTCTATGTAAGAAACTGCCGCATCCGTGCCTCTGGTTCCATTACAAATTCCCCGAGGATAAAATCGGTTATATGTGTGCACAACACTATATCCTATAGCTATGTTTAACTCTTTATCACCATTATTGATGGTTATAATTTCAGTTGGTTAATAAAGTTCCCTTAATTGCTATTCATTGTGAAGTTGCACTTGACATTGAGTCGGATATACATTAACACATCCTACAAATTTATTAATTTCTCCCTGCGGCAAAGAATTCTCAAATCTTTTCCCAACGTATTCCAAATCTTCTGGACATCAGCTTGTTTTCAACCGCTGAAGAAATGCACGAAAATCCTGTTGTTATTTTTTATCGCCTTTATGGCAAAAGGACTTGCAACAGAATTACTTTTTAGAAATTCATGTACATTTCATACGATGTCCAACCAATTCTACCTGGATTAACTTCCTGATATGTAAATAAACTTTTGTCGCCACGCGGGCCCAACTGAAATATATCTCCTAAAAGACATATGCCTAGACCAGCAAATTGTTTGTCCCTATTCATATAATCAAATTCTTGTAAACTTTCTTCAAGGAGATAAAATAATTGCTGGCCGACTGTTTAAAAATCCTCAATAAGTATATAATGCACTGTACAAAAACGATCTGGACGTGGAAATATATTACGAATTAGATTCAAATAGTGTTGAACATTTTCGTCGTCTAGCCGAATAGGATATTGCAAAGCTTAGAGATAGAAAAGCCCTTGGACATTAATAACATGGACTCCAGTGGAACTTGCAACAATATACAAAAACTCAGGGTGGTAACAAAAATTATATTGCAGTAAAGGTTTAAGTTGTGTAGCTACTGTGCTTATTCTAGAACCTGCAACACCGTTAGCAATAAGTTTTAAAGGAGCCTTAAGTTGCTCATGTAAAGGTTTTGCGAGATGTGAATGATTTTTTTTGTATATTTGTTTCTGTTGAGTTGTTAAATGCATATAGCGTACGTCGACTACGTAAGGTAGAGGATTTGCAGATTCTGACCAAGTACGGAGTAAATTCATTTTTTTATTTTATTATTATTCACCAACAGTATAATTTATTAAAATTGTTGTTTAAGATGCGTAATTGTCAATCATATCTCAGTCGTTTCTAAACTTTACAGCAATACGGAAGTATTCAAGTAATTGTATTTTAGTGTTATTTCACAGGCATACACACACACAAACATGGAAACGTCTCTATTGACACCTCGCGAGATGCAGCTAAATCACGAGCACTATATTTTACTGCAAAATACAGCTAACCCACCCGAATTCAGGGAGCAAAGTGATATCGTCCATCTTCTTCCACGTGAGATACGACTTCCGCGAGGGTAATACAGTGTCGGCTTTGTAAATCTACGTTATACTCCTAATGCAGAGACTTTCGTAGGTATGACACATAAGAGAACTGTGGAAAATCGTGTAACACAAAGAATAAAACGCAGTGTTCCCTTAAATAAAAGAAAAGTTCTCGAAGTGCCCTTGTACCCGACCTATAAACTAGTAACCATTACAAAGCACAGTTTCTTTAAGGTAAATAAAGAAGATATATCGAGTTATATTACTCGATTTAACGGAGAAGGCCCACTAAAAGATAACATTAATATACTTCTGACTATCACTGACTTGAAGGCTGATGAGTTAATCCCGTTGCTAGCAACGGGATTAACTCTGGGGAATTAGGCCAGGGAAAATGATTTTATTATCTGCACCGCTAGCTCTTGCAATGTGTTTTGAGAGAAGGATTTTCTATACTGGTCGATACCCGTCCGCTCGTAAAGTTACAAACGCAATGTTTAATAAATACACAAGCGAGGATGATTTTTCAATCACTATTGTTGAGTACGAATCCCGGTAAAACCTAGTAAATGTTTTACACCAGTACACATCAATAATATTTATTCAAAAACGTAGTACAGACTTTAAGACCTTCATAGCAAGTGTAATGGATCATTTACGCGTAGAGGGATTTAATGCGAGCTTTTCTTTTGATAAGGATAATAAATGCATAATTGTAATGGAAACCCCAATCTCTGATGCAAGAGACTTAATGATTTTACCGGCTGATATTGTGAAATGTTTGGGTTTTGAAAATGACAAATTTTACTTTTCAAAGACCTACAACTCCGAATATCCCCATGACGAAGCAAAGTTTCAAAATACTTGATTGTAATACATACAAGTACTTTGTATCAGTTTGCTATTACGGTGATGCGTATTTTCCTATGAAAGAACCGAAAAGCATGGAAATTCAAGATATACTGGATGAACTCAATGCCACATTGTTAACATATCCACACCCGACATTGACAATACAATTCACCTACTCCAACGGAGAAATATGTTTGAGTGAACTTCCTGAAGACGTGGAAATAACTTTGCTAATTAAACTTTTGTTATATTTTGGTCAACCTATCATTACGTTGTACTTAAGTCAGAAGTGCGTTTCTGCTAGAGAGGAAATTAAAGAAGAAGAAGAGATCATTGAAAAGCGAACAGAAGCCGGCCCACCACCATAAGCTCCAGGCAAATTAAAAAGAATGCTAATAACAACTCATTTAACAGAAAATCAATCTTATTCACATCACAAAATTCCATTCATACGCGAACTGGCTCGTAGTGAAAAAAACCAAGAGAGAAGTGACATTTTCGCCAGTTACATACGTGCCGTTACTCGGAGAACAACTTCAAGATCTGCGCATAAATTTTTTTAACGAAAATTTAGAACTAATTATTTACGGGGAAAAGGAAACATCAGTGACGTTACATTTTAAATCATCGTTCTAGCCTGCCCAACAATGCGTCAGATATTATGTGACGATAAAGCCTGTACATTAGAATCATCTCATCGAAACCAGATTGGACGTGGGGAAGAGAGTGTCGGCTACATGGCGTCAGGAGGATTATCACCAGAAGCATCAACTTACTTAATTCCTTTAAAGTCTGACTCATCGCGGAAAGTTCGCCGCAGTAAGAGTCAAGTGGGACAAGGTAGAAGAAGACGCAAACGTTCTGCCGCTGCTACTCCTTGATCAACCAAAAAAAGAAGGGGAAGACCTAGAAAGAAAGTGCAAGTAGGGTCGGGTAGGATTAGGAAGAGACGGTGCGCCCGCCGCCGTAAATAGACACAATGGACATGAATAATATATTTGAAGAACGGCTCACCGTTTATGAGGGCTCCGTTCAAAGCTTAAGCTCCCATGGACCTTTTTGAACTCCCTCCGACTAACATGACCACCCACCTTAGCTCAGATTATTTACAATGTTTTTCTCTTGTGTCAACAAACGAAACGTGGCACCCTTTAGAGTTTGTTATTAACCTTTATTTAAGTGGATATTGGGATCCTGCCTCCTCATTTTCAACACTTACTTGCAGAATACTATAGCAGGATGGGACTGATTTTAACGAAGATGACAAAGTCACCCCTACAAATCTTTTTTTTATTCTCTCTTCCAGAACTTAGAAATTTATCTCAATGGGCAACTTGTCAGTGACGCAGGGAATTTTTATGCACACATTGCATGCATGCAAAGAATGTTGTCTTCCAGCCCAAGTGCCAAGGCCGGTAAATAACTCACCGAGTTCTTTTATCCCAATAGTAAACCAGATGTCTTTAAAACTAGCGATGCAGGTTGGATCACTAGATGGTTAAAAACAAACAAGAGTCAGCCTTTCGTTCTTATGGGGCAACTCGTCGGAAACGTGTTCAATCAACAGCGGTACATACCTGGGGGGACAGAAATTCGTTTAGTTCTACGAAGAAGCCACCCTGAGTTTTGCTTGACTGCAGAAAATGACACCGCCGTTGGCTTTAACGGCTGTCCCTGGATGATCGAAATGTCTAATGCAGTATTCTACGCAGCCAAAAAAGTAATTAGCCAGAATATTATCGAGTCCAAAGGAAAAAGTTAGCTGCAGGAAATCCTTTTAAATACCCAACAACTGAAGTAGAGCTAAAAACGTTCACCATCGCCCAGGGGCTGAGCTCGATAACGACAGATTTAATAGTGATCGGGAAAATTTCAAGAATAATTGTGCTCGTGCTTGTATCAAGCGCATTTCTGGGGAAATCACAAAGTCGCCTTTTAATTTCTTGGACAAAAACATTTCGGAAATTAGATTCACATGGAATAATGAAACAGCTCAACATAGAAGCATCCCATTTAATTTCAAGAAAGAACAAACAGTGGCGGGGAAGACCGCTACAACTGGCAATGACGATTACATGCTCGCTTTTAGATCCCTCGCAGCTACCGCTGGGAATACTGTTCTAGGAAATGGAATAATGGTCGATAATTTTAAAAATAGTACAATATAAATAATAAGTTACAATGTTTTTATACAAACTGTGTGCAAAATTTTAATTTTGTTATTCATATTGTATAGGAAATACGTTTATTGCCGTGGAGCTATTGCCCAATTCTGGTAATGCTTTGAGTATAAATAGAAAGGGACAGATAAGAGTCTACTTGAAATTCCGGGAGCCGCTGGACAAATCGGTTAACGTTGTGGTTCACCTATAACATCAAGCCATTATCGAAATTGATCCGAACAAAAGAATAATCTACAATAGGTAAAATGAATACAGGCTCAAATGAATATGCACTGAATAAATTTTTAAAGCTTTTAAAACTTCAAGCAAGTATTTACGTCGTAGCAGCGGATGAGATGGAAAAAATATTATTCTCATCATACCCCTCCCTTATTATTTCCAACGTAGAAAAATCTACACACCCTGGTAGCCATTGGATAGTGTTTTTCGTATTTAATTCATCTAGTTTTGAGTATTTTGATTCTCTGGGAAAATCCAGTGATTCCTATACCAACCTTCAGCGACCTGCGGGTGCAATAATTAAGGAAAATTGTACTGTACTGCAGAGTCCTAAGTCTGATGTTTGCGGACAATTCTGTATACACTATCTTATTAATAGATTAAGGGGAAAATCCTACAAGGAAATACTCAGATGTTCTAAGCCTAGTTAAATGCATAATGATTGCATTGTGCGTACCTTTGTAAATGCGTTACCCAGAATAAAATCAAGGAACGTATATAAGCAGTATTGCAAAATACAAGGTTGTCTCGCGCCATCACGCTCAAGAAATATTAATTTCTGTTTAAAAATGTTAATATAAAATAATATTTTTAAAAAAATAATAAAAATTGTCTTGTGGTGGTGCAAACGTTATGCATTGTTACAAATTGATTCCATACAATTTCATAAAAACACGCATAAAATTTGTTTTTTGAAATTTACTTTAATTTTTAACTTTTTTTGGATTTTATACATTTTTCTATATACAATAATTATACATGATACAAATTATTTATTCCCTATTCATAAAAGTTATATTTTATAAAAATATGTACATTTATACATAGCTATATTTTTTATATATCATGCGGAAATAAGCTACTGTTTAAATCTTTTAGTCATTCAGCAATTAGCAAGTCTTCACGAGACTTTTGTTCGTCGTCATCTTCGTCCCCCTAACTTGTGTCAAAATTCTAGCTTTGTTTGACTCTTCTTCTTTTTTGGCTTAAGCTGTCACTGTTCTCAAAGCCCTTGTCTATGTCAAAGGTTTGACTTTGCTCAACTCTTCTCTTTTTACCTGCCCGTTCTCCTTCACCGTCATGATCTGGCCAATGCCCGTCGTTATCCAATACCTTGAGTCGTTCTTTGAGATAACTAAACGATTTCCGAAGAAACGCGTTAAAATTTTGCATAGCTTCCACGCTTAAAAAAAGCTAATGACCTAACCACTCTATAATTATAATTATGAATTTTTTCAAGGTAAATTTATAAACAAACAACAATTACAATAATTACAACCTCATAGGCACTTAAGTGTCCATTCATACGGCACAAAGTGTATATAAATCTCAGTCAACCTTTGTGGCGCTTAGAAATTTCTGGCGGAACAGGCGAGTTCAAAATTAATTCGTACGATCCTTTGAGTTGGTTGAATACTAATCTCACCCGTACAGATGTACTCTTCAAATCGCAATTATTCAAAAAGTCTGGGTTATTTTCCCCACTAAGATTTTCGAATGCTCGGTTAGGATTTTTGTCAAAAAATGGTATTAAGTCAGCAACTGTTTCTCCATCTAACTCGATGGGATGAGTAGCAATTTTGTCAAAACGATTTTAAAAAAATCTACGAATTGACTTGGCTTCAAATTGCACGAATTTTACAATTGTAACAGATATAAGTTTGGTTTTCTTTCCCAAGTAAATAAAATTGCAACGGTGAGTTACGTTGTGAGCCATGCGTCCAATTATATCCCAATGAATCGTAAAGGAATGGGTTATATTTTCAAAGAAAGCCCAAGTTGTCGGAGACTCAAAAGGAATAGGGTTTACAGTCGGTGCAGCCCCATACTGAAAGGACCGAAGTTCAGGCAACGGTCTTGGTCTTTTCAGATTCTTAGAATCTCGTTTGGAGTACTGATCTAAAGTTGACTGAACCGACATTTTGCTAGTGTGGTAAATTACAAGAACGTGGTGGGTAATAAATTGATAATTTAAAAGTCAGAGTTTTTTAGATAAAAGTTGTATATTACAAGTAAGTGTTGGATGACAAGTAGATATTTAAAAAGTCAGAGAGTTTTGTAGACGCGAATTGCAAATGTTTGCAAACAATTTACACCTTTTATATTCTTTTCCGCTACCTTAAAGCATGACTCATGCACCCGCTAAGTAGATATATAATTTATTCGCTGGACCTCCCGCGCCCAGTGGGTCATGGAAGCATGGAAAATATACATTGCAAGTGCTCTGGCATTACTTGTTGCTTTTGCTTCAACTGCAGAAAGCCAGTACAGTGGAACCTCGCTATAAGATGCCTCCATATAAGAGAATTCTTTCTATAATAGATCTATTTGGCACGCATGTCATACATGGTTATATGTATATTAGCTCTCTTTAAAAGAGAATTTCTATATAAGAGGCAGATTGTGGTAATTTATAGCGTTCTCTTATAGCAAAGTTCCAGTGTATAACTCATCGATTGAACTTGACCGAGTTGAGTCATCATTGAATAAGAATTCTACAACAATGGAACAGCAGCAGCATGATTCAGCGGCCGTGGGCAATGAGTTGCTTGCAGTTGGACTAGATTTATTTCTTAAGTTGTTGCTTGCTACCTCTTTCAAAGCGTCATTTCATCCGAGCAACGACACACATCCATTGAAAATACTGGTAGACAGTAATAGGGGAAACCAAACGGCAAGTTGGTTAGGTAATACCGCACACACACACACATGTATACAATTGAAATCTTCCTACAATGATGAATCCTAAATAACTATTATATTCTTACAGTTCTGCTTTTGATATTGCTACTGTATGTCATTGCCAAAGTACTAAAGTATAGTCATAAAAGAAAAAGCCAACGAGCGCCGACGCCTGCTATTCATGAACAGGTTGTTGTTCCAATACCAGGCAATCCTCGGGGACAATAGACGAAACATACAACATTAGGGAAACAATTGAATTAACATGAATTATTCGTTTGTAACACCCGAACCGATCAAATCAGGAAAAAAATATAATGTAAGAGCGATTTATTAGATTTGGTAATTAAAAGCAATCTAACATTAAAACTTTATTATATACAAATGCTTCTTCACAGGTATTCCATTGCTATTTCAACAATTGTATTTTTTATTGCCGCTCACATTGAAACTATGAGGAACATCTGGAATCTCAGCACTACTGCATAGACTGCACAGCCTATTGCTCTGAAAAGACTCAGCACGTTTGCAAAGCACGTGGACGACGACTAGGACATGTGGACGCGGTAAAGTCTCTTGACCTATCCAACTTTTACGAATATTCAAGATCGCATGGCGAAAGTATGATAAGTTATAAATACAAACACGTTCTGGGTACGCCCGACATCGAAACAACTTTTGTACAAGTGAAAAATGATTGTGAAAAATTGTTAAAAGAGTTGTATAATATTTACACTTTGTCAAAAATTGAAATAAGCTTAGGTATGTATATGAAAAAGGAAATTGTAGGAGAGGACTGTAGTGCGACTCACAAGCAAGAACTAATATATTTTAAGTCTAAACATCATGAACTGCAATCCAGGGAATTAATTCCAGAATTATTACTTGCTAGCGTAGCGTTAAAAAAGATTAAGCGATGAAGCGAAAGAAATGAGAAAGATTAAGCGTTGAGAAAGATTAAGCGATATCGTTGAGAAAAAAATACGTTTATTGAAAATGGATCTGGGTGGCACATTTTGCAAAAAAACAGTCTTAAAATTAAATTTGGGGAAATACGGCTTTTTTCGAATTCCAGACCAATTGGATATATTCAAATGCCGTTCTTAAAAATTCAAGGATATGTTAACTTTTAAAATAAGGATAATAAATGTTTTCATTATTGTTTAGCTGCCGAAATGTTTTGGCAGAAACAAATTGACGAAAATAAAACGACTAGGTCATCTAATAAAAATATGTCGAAACATTCTACGTGGAAAAAATATTTTTAATATATAGATTTTGGAACTTGCTCGGGAGAAATTAATATATATCAAGATTTGCCAGTTATTGAAAAAAAAGTAGCGATAAATATATTAAGCTATAGAGACGATCAGCTAATGCTGATCAGGACGAGTAAGTTTAAAGCAGAAATAAAAATAACAATGTTTCTAATAAGAAAGAGGAGAGGAAAAAAATCGTTTATCATCTTGCACTAATTAAAGATGTGAATAAATTTTAAAATTATAAGTTAATTGTCAAAAACCATTTTTGTCTCAAGTGTTTTTGACGATTTGCGTCAGATAAAAAATTAATTGCTCATTATGAAATGGGTGAGCACTCAAAAGACGGGGTTATCGAATTGAAGCCCGACAAAGGCGAAATTCATTCGGGAATTATATTCGTGGAAAAGCCATTTTTTGAATACATTCAATTTAACATTGACAGAAGAAAAAAGGCCTAAACAGAATCGATTAGGGCATTCTTAAAAAAATCAAAATAACTAAAAATTTGGCAAACCCCTACAGTCTAACCGAACACATGTAAAAGTAAAATTCTGTGGGTCACGGGCGGCTTCGCGGAAACTTATCTCTAAGCCTGAATGTATAGATTTTAGTCCAATTACTCCCAATTTAAGCGTTGTTATGCGATATCAGAGATCTACAATAGCGAATAAAATTATTCAGGCAGGTTTTACAGTTCTGGATCTGGCCAAAGTTAATTTCTACGAAGGATTCTATTAAGATCAAATGACAACCTTTGATAAAAGAATTTATAACTGCTATACAGATACAGATTGTAATTTTGGACTCGTAAATGATCCAAATCAGACATTCTATCAAGATATTGCAAAGAATGCAAATTTTTTTGACGTTATTAAAATAAAAAGTGAACATAAAATCTTTAAATTATATTCAGATTTATTACATGTTCGTGGTGAAAATGAATGCGCGTCAAGCAAGTGGAAGATTGTAAGCCTGGATATTCAGTAAATTGTCACTTCAAAGAGTAAACAATATTCTGTATTGTATTTTGACAATTTTTATGATCTTAAATGTACGGGGGAGCCTGCATCCTCCTTCAAATCCTTTTCACAAAAGAGATATAGAGATGTTGTTAAAAAGTGTGAAATTGTGCCAGTAGATGTAAAATATATCCGTAGTATTAAGCACAAACGTTTTAATATAACAGTAAATAAGATATATATAGCCGACTTATATCGTGTGAATCCAGATAAAAACGATAATAATTTTAGTTTGCCTTTGGGTCATTACAGACTAAAAAAATATGGATTGTTAAAATAATCTTCATAAATTATTGTGAATGAATAAAAAAAATACTAGAGAAAAAAATAAATTAGGCTGATCAATCATTTTAATGACTTACATTTGCATTAAAAAAATATGATATTTTCGAGTTTACAATTTGCCACCACATACAAAGCCTTTATCACACACACATTTTTGTAAACATTTACCAAGTCCTTGACGTCCTTTGTGTAATTAGAGATATTCATCAAAAGTTATTATTATTATTTACAAGCATGAAAATCGTTCACAAAATTTTGAAGATTCTTCTCTGGGGAGGTGGAATGCAAAAAATCAAAAAATAAAAGTTGTGGAGTGGCATAAATTTCTGGGGAATCGGGTTCAATAATTTCGGGTCCTTCTAAGAAGGTGTGTAAATCAGTCGGGTCAATCTCGGGAAATGTTAAATAATCAGAAATAGGATTTTAATTTTTACAGTCACCCATGAACGGATCAGCGCTACTCTGGCTGCTTCCCTGCTGCGGCGTGACTTTGGGCTTTTTCTTACGAGGCTTTTGCTCAACTTGTTCCTCATACACCTGTGAAGGGACTTCCACTTTGTTGTCAACAGTCCCATTCATCTTACACGGAGACTCCAAATCAGATTTCAATGTATTTTGTATTTCTGATGAACTCTCTTTTCCGTAATTCGTTCGTCCGTAAGGAATCAAAAGTCCGAAGGTTTCGGCTTTAAATATTAACAGTATTTTTTTTGTTTTCAAATTTAAGAAATGTGTATTTTTTTAATTCTAAAGTACTCTCTAATTTTCTATTTAATATCTTACTGTCATGAGCCGGAAATATGCTTTTGGTAGAAGGATCAATTGAAACAAGCTTGGGTGCTCCGTCCCGCTGACTTTTGGAAAGTTCACCATGATGCTTCTTGGACACTACAATTCAAAAAGTATTCGAAATACTGATCACTAGCTCGAGCAATTTGTATCCCACATTCAAAAAAATTATACACAAAAATTTATATACACGGGATGACGTTGTAATAACGCAAATGGTAGCTATCCTCTTTCTTAACCTTCAAGTCACTAAAACTCCGTATTTTTAATGCACACTTGTTTCCTCTACAAGAAAATTCGTACAAATCCTTATTTCCAATCTTCTTAAATTCTGCTAAAAATGTTTTAATCAATCATTGCAAATGACAGTTGTGAGTGCAATTTTGGTGTCCTACAACATAAATATTTTTCCAACTATTGTAGCTATATGAACTATATTTGTGTAAAATGTTCGGAGTGTTCGAATCGAGACTCGAATCGGTCCGGCCGCGGCCCTACCCGTCGCCGCCGTATGTTGTAGAAAACAACTCAAAACACCGATATAAGCACAGCCACGAAAACCAGGCATCCTAATGAAGCAAATTAATGGGTTCGTGAAAAATATACTCAAACGTGCAACTGTACTCACCGAGCAAACAAAAATATATTAGCAAATAAATACCCTATACGATGGGTGCTGAAGATGAGTCAAAGCGTTCCGGTGGGCAGGACTCTGCTTTACGGACAATCGACTCAGCTGCTTGGCTAAGTGTGCCCAGATTTGAGAGGCAGATAGTAATCTTGTCGACCGTTTTGACAAATGCATTTCCCCCCGATACGCAATCAGAGAAAGAATGTTCGTAGTAACATTCTATAGTAAAAAAAATACGGGTATTGTATAATAAACGTGTAAAAGTATAATTACAAAATGTCGGTTGCAGCAGCTGGAAGTACTGAAGGACGAATTTTACGACCCAGGACACGCAAACAGGTGGGAAAACAAAAGAGCAAATCGCCCCGAAAGTCATCTCGTGGCATTCGATCTACATAGAAAGCTAAATTGCTGCAGGAGAAAAAAATCGAGAGAGAGAAAAAGAAGCAACAAGTGAACAAGTTTATTTTATTACCTGGCTTCAATAGCCTCAACCAGAATTAATCAAGCCAAAAAATCACACGGGTAGTGTGGCGTTAAGGTCGAGGTTTCTCCCGTTCTACAAAAGGGCGAAATAAGAAAAACATTTCTGCCCGTGGCCTCAAGAGGTTTTTATATTTTTTTATTTTTATTTCATAACCTGGATTCAATCGCCTCAACCAGAAATTATCAAGCCACAAAATCACACAGGTAGTGTGGCGTCAAGGTTGTGGTTTTTCCCGTCCTACAAAAGCACGAAAAGAAAAAAAAATTCTTGCCCGTAGCCTCACGAAATTTTTATATTTATTTATTTCTATTTAATTACCTGGCTTCAATCGCCTTAACCAGAATTAATCAAGCCACAAATTCACACAGGTAGTGTGGCGTCAAGGTCGAGGTTTCTCCTGTTCTACAAAAGGTCAAAAAGAGAAAAACATTTTTGCCCGTGGCCTCAAGAAATTGTTATATTTTTTTTTTAATTTTATTACCTGGCTTCAATCGCCTCAACCAGAATTATTCAAGCCACAAAATCACACAGGTAGTGTGGCGTTAAGGTCAAAGTTTCTCCCGTCCTACAAAAGCACGAAAAGAGAAAAACATTTTTGCCCATGGCCTCAAGAATTTTTTTTATTTATTTATTTTTATTTAATTACCTGGCTTTAATCATTTAACCAGAATTAATCAAGCCACAAAATCACACAGGTAGTGTTGCGTTAAGGTCGAGGTTTCTCCCGTCCTACAAAAGGACGAAAAGAGAAAAACATTAAAGTCATTTACCTTAGGTTATAATATAAATTTATATATATTTAGTTTTTAGGTAATTACTAGGCCTGGGACCATTTCGCGTTTTTGGCCCTAAAGATTTCGCAAAATTACAGTCAATTTTTCGCGGTATTTCGCGGAATTGATGACTAAATTTCGCGGTATTTCGCAAAATTGATGACAAAATTTCGCGGTGTTTCGCGATTTTTATTCACAGTTTCTCAATTTTCTGTTTAGTCTGACTTTATTTTGCGGTTTTAAACATCATTTTCACAATTTTTACCACGTTATTTTAATTTTGAGCAGTTTTTAAAGCCAAAAGTAGATAAAAACAATTTGAGATTTTATTTTTCTTGCTAAAAT
>JAQGAK010003719.1:0-14157 GCA_034696945.1 Lipothrix lubbocki
TGAAAGAGCGTTACTTTATCACTACTGTATTTTTACCACTACTGTACCACTAAGTACAGTATAGTGCAACCACTGTTTCAAATATCCCACAAGACACGAATGACTTTGCAGGCGGAAATCCTTGGATGGAATTTGGACTAGCGCGAAAGTCAATATGCTATAACATTAGTATAAAAAGAAGTAGGTCATTCAATGGCAAAGGATTTTTTAGTGCACACTGCACACATAACAACATTCAACATATAGCAATATTATAGCAATGCATAAAGCAAAGCAAATAAGATCTATCTAGTCATCATATGTTTTCCAAGTCGTTGAAACTTTAGTCAACGCCCATAAACACAAAATCAAGTTGCGATTGCTGTGTTGTCTTTTGTGTGTGTATGGCAATTCCATTACGACGGAATTAACCCACTTGCCCCATCAGCACCCTCAAATCCTCATAATCTTCAAACTCATTTTATGACTTTAATATCACTTCCCCAAACAGCTTGACAGTCCACTCACACACACACACAAACAAACACAACATAGATCAAGAATATAATCATTTTAATTGGGAAATAAATTCCTAGAATTATTCTACATTTTTAATTCCACAATAAAATCTCCACATTAAAATAGCACGACTATAATCAAGATTGGACGTGGGAAAAATCATCAACAAACTGTCATTTTTCAAACTTTCGTGGGGGGAAATTAATTTTTCGTAAGCCAAACATTATAAATACATATATAAGTTTAACATAGCATAGCAGAAATCAGCTGTGCGACCGCATTGAATGTTGACAGAAGGGAATTCAAAAGAAATCGGGATTGGAGATATATTATTTAATATTTGAATTTAATAAATGCATTTTAATTATTTTTATCTCAATTGAAAATAGAAGGAGGACTCTCATCATTGGACTTTGAAAATTATCATCCCCGAAGGAGCTGTGCAATATCGAGGAAAAAATAAAAATTAAATATTGAGACGCAAAAATTTACCGAAAATTAAAATTAAATATTGAGACGCAAACATTTACCAAAAATTAAGATTAAATATTGAGACGCAAAAATTTACCAAAAATTAAGATTAAATATTGAGACGTAAAACAATTACAAAAAATTTAAATCATCACCATTAAGAAATTTCTGCGTGCAAAAATCCTAACTAATCCTGGTCGTGGTGGTCGACATCATCATCAAATCATGGCGGACACGGAAGTAGCAGCAATGCCTCCGGCGATCATCCCCTCGGCGATGAGTGACCAGGCGATGGAGACTTCAGGATCTAATAATAAGGAAGACTCGGTCGAGCCCATGAAGAAAAAGGCGAGGACGGAGGGAACATCATCTGTTATCCCGAGCAAGATCGCGGAGAAATTGGAGCAGCGGCTGGGAGGGATCCTCTGCTGTGCCGTCTGCCTGGACCTCCCGAGGTCCGCAGTCTACCAATGTACAAACGGGCATCTGATGTGCGCGGGGTGCTTTACTCATTTGCTGGCGGATGCCCGACTCCGGGATGAAGTTGCAACTTGTCCGAATTGCCGGATTGAAATTAGTAAACACACTGCTTCTCGGAATTTGGCCGTGGAGAAGGCCGTCAATGAGCTCCCGGCGGAATGTTCGTACTGCAGCCGGGAATTCCCGCGAAATGTCCTGGATCATCATGAAAAGGAATTGTGCGATGACCGGACGGTCAAGTGCAAATATTACCGGATCGGCTGTCTCTGGAATGGCAAGTTCGCCAGTCAGGCGGAGCATGAGAGTAATTGTAGTCATCCGGGGAAGACGGCTGGGGAAGTCATGGTCGTCCTCCGGGAGTATGAAGATATGGTGGAGAAGGAGCGGAAACTCTGCAGCTGCATCTTTGACCTTCTGTCCTTTGAGAAGATCACTTTCAACGACTTGCAACTAAAACCGTACCGGACGGATGAGTTCGTTCATAAATTATATTACGAGACGAGTCGCTTTGCGGCTTTCAATAACCAATGGGTCGTCAAGGCCAGGGTCAACAGTCATCAGCGGGACCCGACCCAGAGCTGTGAGCGGGAATTGACCTACCAATTGCTGCTCAAGACTAAGCCGTCGAATACTTTGAGCGTCAATTTTGTCATCCTGAAGGGCCCGTTTGGAGAATTCTGTCTGAAGAAGCCGCAGGTCAATCACTTTGAATTCTCGGAGAGCCATTTGGAGAGCCCATTCTACACCCTTTTCGGAGGAGATTCCAATGAGTGCAACCGACTTTTGAGTGCGAAGATGATCCATTGTCGGCTAATACTGTTCTTGGGATGAGTTTAGTTTCATGGTAATAATAATTTGTCATTTATTTACATTTTTGTATTTCAAATATACTGCTTATCCTATATGTTATGTGAAATATTTTATTGACCAATTAAGTCAACTATATACTGTAAATATGTATTTAATTTTTATTATGAATTTATCACAAATGAAACCTGATGCATAAGTTCAACACGTGTTTACTGAATTGTGTGTACTTAATTTGACCTCTTTTATTACCATTTCTATTGCAGAGGTCCACGGATGATAAGACGATCTACATTTTCCTTAAATATAACAAACACTCCTGCTCTACTGATTACAAGTATTTATATTTAGAACTTATCTGTTATTTTCCTACTGATTGTGAGATGGTTTAATGTCATCATCAGCAGTCGTTATCGAAAGTGAACGTGTGAGTTCTTTATTTATCAATTTTAGTATAGTTTTTCCTACAATATTTATTTTCATGTAATACTCTTTTAACATTGTTGTATGGTCTTTTACCGATTTGTCAGTATTGTCTCTTTAAGGACGTTTATGTTTTGTACTATTTCGTAAATTCTAGTACATTATTTATTATTATTAATTACTTTTATTGATTTTTTCTTTGCGATGTTATTATGTATTATGTATTGTGATGGTATTTTATTTTATTTATTATTGTACACAACTTAATGAATTCCTCGTTTTAATTCTTAATTTCAATTCTTTTAATGTTGCAGGTATGAAGAAAAATGAGGATTTACTGAGGATTGACAAAAGTGGGAAATGTATTCTGTTGGGGCAGCGCGGAATAACTTTTAGAACTTTAAGTAATTATAAAATGTTTGCAGATTAGTGTGATTAAATTATTCCAAAACTATAAATTACAAATTTATTAGGTTTTACGAGGTTAGATTTTGGTTTGCTGTTGTGTGATGTGGAGGGAATTAGTAGCTTAGAAAAAGATTGTTCGCCGCGGTAGCGGTATTATATTTTAGATTTATACAGCTTATTTATATGTGGCGATTATGAGAAATGCGTCTGTTGGGTTAGTCGGGATGACGGGGATTGTGACGAAGACTGTATCATTTGGAGCTGGCGTATTTAATTATCACTGTGAATGTCTACTGAATTTATGTCTGAATCTTATTTTTAAATAAGATGTATATAAGTTATTATTATTGTTAGTTCTAAAGGCTTTAAGTTATATTATTATACTTATTTTAATTTATTTTATTTTTCAATTTATTTTATAATTAAGTTCGGAATATGAATGCAGGGTCGGTGATGGACAAATTAAGATATTTGCATGCTAACTTCCACTGTGTAAACAAACAAACACTACTGCTTTATTATTTGCTGTGCTAATGGAAATTCACATAGTCATTTATTATTATTGTTGTAATAATGCGCAATTACTGATCAGACTTTATTCGCAATATTTAAGGGTTGATTGTACTTTATGATTATTATTGTTTATTTATTATTAAATGCAATCTTCTGTATGTATATTCCATATATAAGTCATTTATGAGTGAGTGAGAACAATTCTAGTGTGAATTTGCTTTGTAGTAGTGTTAAATATAGAAAAAGTATAATAATGAAATTGCAAATTATTATTAAATAATTAAGTTATGGGCAAAATGGTTGAATAATTGATAATTAAGCTGAATTTATTATTCTTGGTTGTGTTGCTACTGTGCTATTTTGGAGAAGATTGAGAAGAAAGGATAAAAAAGATTAATTAAATTTAAAATAATGTATAATGATATAAATTATTATTATTGAATTATTTCCCTAAATGTATTTGAACCCAATTAGGATTACAAAGGAGGTACATAATAATAATACTATATGTAGTATATACAATTTAGTGTATATTAATTATTTTGATTAAGTACAAAAGATATATAGAGTGATTTTATTCCTTTTTATTAGTATATGAGTTTGGATTCACTACGCAGCATGCAACGACGGCAGGATTCATGGATCTTAAATATTTATGCAAAAGTAGTTAAATTTAATTATCGTACGTATCAGCAATGAGCATTGTCAATACAGGGAAAGCTGGATAATTTTAATAGGATTTCCGATATTGTATTGCTTGTAGTGTGTCGTAAATATTGCTAATTCATTATTATATTACATAAACATAGGACGCTTATAGTAGTTATATGTTAGTAAAATGTAATTTATGAATGAAAATAAAGAATGAAATATTTTCTTTCGATTGAATTTCCCGTTGCAATTATAAATTATTGTATTTTTAATTTAAGTAATTGTTTTTATTCATTGATAAGGCTGGGAAATCGCGAAAAATGGGATAAAATTAATAAATCATAATAGAGTTTTCCCACCTGGGTAATTGTTACCTTGGACATCTGAACAGTCACAAAACGGAAAAAAAACCTAATTTTAAAATCGCTAAAACCACGAAATATGTAAAAATAGTATCAAAACGTAAAATCTCCCGAAGTACAGTACACGTATTCAGCGAAATCCCGCGAAATTTGACGTCCAGAAATGTTTAGGATGTTTTTTAGGAAGTTTCTTACACAAAAACGTTAATTTTGACATGCAACCCTGATAAGCGACTCAGTGATATCAGAGTGATATAGCAAAATTAAAGAAAAAAATGAGAAATTGTAAATAAAAAGCGCGAGTTGTGGCTAAAATGAATCGAAAATAAAGAGAAAAATTTGACAACTTTTTTCGAAATTTTGAGGATGAAAAACGCAAAATGGTCCCAGCCCTATTCATATCTATGTTGTGAAATTACGGATTCCAAGCACAATTAAAGGGCTTCGTTAGCGCTTACATTGTATTTCGTCAGCAAAGGTTCCTTACCAATTTACCACCCAGGAAGAGCTATTGGTGGAAGGATAAGAAGAGCTATTGGTAGAAGGATAAGAAGAGCTATTGGTAGAAGAACAGGAAAAACTATTGGTAGAAGGATAGGAAGAGCTATTGGTAGAAGGATAGAAACAAGTGCATCGCGTTGAATCGTTTTGGGGTGAGTTACTGGAGTTTTCTTGAGGATCTGATCCTCTTGGTTGAGGAGCAGAGTAGCTGTCACCGTAATTGCTACGTTGTTGAGCCTTCTGATTATGTCCTTCCGAATTAACTTTCAATTCTGGATAGGCAGGATTCCCATTTGGTTGAACAACTGACAGCGGTTCTAATATGGCCTGCTCTGACGCTCTGGAACGGCGTGGCCAGAACAAGTTGTAATTACCGCCCAGCAACAACGACGGAATAGAGAACCATCTTCATCAATTCTTGAGATTTAGGTCAACGGTTTTTATCTAATCAAGACTGACTTCGACCTATAATAATTTTTAAAATCTATCAATTTGGATTTTAAATTTTTGCCTACTAAAATTTACTTGGTAAATAATTTCTGAAGTAGATCTATCGAAACAGCAGGTGAAAAGATATTGGTAAATGTGTAAATTATTACTATTGTCAAAAGGAAACGATGAATGAAAAACTGTTTTGAAGATGTTTGAAACGGGAAATTAAAGGGTCCTTGCAATTTTAATAACTCATACCTTACAATCTCTAGAAATGATCCCCAACTCTTTCGTATTACGATGAATATGGCTTCAACACGAGAATAATCCTTTGAGTAAACGGTGATGTTTTAACTGAGATTGTAATCATAAGAAATGAGTGGACGGATTATTCTGAATGAATTTCCGACTCCGACAGAAAATAAAAATTTGAGAGTGACTTGCAACTAACGGCAAAGTGAGGATTGAGGATGAGGCAAAGATTTATCAAGCTTTTTATAGCATCACCAACGTACAATAATTCTTGTCAAAATGTTTAGAGTTTTGTCATAAAATCAATGTGAAAGTAATTAAGCAAATCTTTCCTATTTCTATTTGTATTATTTATTTATAAAATATTTCTCAATCGCTTTCAATGTATAATCACATAATCCGTTGACAAATGTGATCTCATAATGATACATTAAGGCACGTAGTTTCCTACTGGCGGCAGTGGCGGCTAATAAAACGGGGTATTAATTTAAAGTTTCTCAATTTTGCTGCGCATTTATATACATGTATGTATCTAATAGTTATAGTAATAATATAACTGGAACAAAATTAATTTGAATCATAATAAGCTTATAGTCATAAAATATGTCTATTGCAACAGATTCTATTGAAAACTATAGAAATATTAAATTAAATAAAAATAAAATTATGTACGCGGGCATGCATTCTCATCGAATTCCGTGTTGAAATCTTGAAATCTTCATTTACTATTAAAATTTAGGATATACATAAATATGTTTAATGCGATTTTTCCAATGCACTAAAGTTGGACGAAAATGCTGATAAAGGAACTGAAAATCAAGGATAATTAAAAATTCAATTGTTTGTATGTAATGTACATATAAAACACTCTTTTCATCTGAAATTATGACAATTCTTGCATAAGCCATTTAAGTAATAATAGCGTCATTCAAAACTGCGTTAAGCGTAAGTTATATCATTATTACACGACGAATTTATTTATTTTATTTCTCCATATATTAATAATATTTTAATATATTTATAATATTAATTAACCTGAAAGGACTTGTTGTCAAACATGTTGTTGAAAATATGCAATGATGTAACAATCTTTGTTAATTGTTACAATGCGAAATTTGTATGTAAAAGAATAAGCGTCATTCCAAGCTGTTGAATTTGACATCCACGTGTAGGTACTTATAATTTTTATTTCCACACGGGGAATTTCCAGATCACTTTCCTTATTACAATGTATGGATATACGTATGATTCACCACATCATCTGGAGATGATCAAATAAATTCAGGCATGAATTATCTATTGATATACAGTACTTCAATGAAAGATCCAGCGTGGTTTCCCGGGGTGACTAATTCAGCGAACTATTAATAATTTATTGTATTTTATTGCTTCCAGTACAAAAAGTTGTGCTTAAAATTATTAAATTTTATTCCGCTGACTTTATAATTATTAAGCATACTTAATAAAAACTGCTTGCGAGGATACCCGAGAAATGGAACAGGAAAACATTAGCATAAAAAATCATACAAAGAAGTAGTAAACTAATCGTAAGAAAGATAACCTTGGTCGTCAAAATTTTACGAATCCAGCAGATGTTCGTTAAATATTGTTTTTCCATGCCCGTGGAAATGACGTTTGCAGCGGAATTTGCATTGCAAATAAGGTCCAGAGCTTTGTATATAAACCGTGAAGTTTCCAGCCATGTTAATCATAACAGAATAACCACTTCATCCTTTATTGTCGTACAAGCAAAAAAGTTTGATTTCTGAAAATTTTCTCAAAACTCCCGGGATGAAGAACTTTTCTATCTTCACTGTTCTCGCCACTTTGGTGGTTAGCTCCTTGGGCGGCCTTGTTGCTGGTAAGCTTTACAAAATTTGAAATGAATACTTCCACATAATTATTATACTTAAAATTATTCTAAATTGTAGATTGTAAATAATAAATTATTTTTCCAAATTAATCATATATGAACAACAGAATTAAATTAACTGCGATCATATTTTTGTATAAATTGTAGCCCCGGACAAAGCGGCAGGTCAGCCAAAGACCTCCGACGAAGCCGACAATCGTCCCCCGCCATATTTGGTCGCCATTAACGAAAAACTCCCTGGTGGTGGAGTAGCTCTCCGGTGCTCGGGAACTTTACTGACCCCTGATAAGGTCCTCGCTGACATCGCGTGTTTGGACTATTATTCCCTTTTAGAAATCGTCGCTGGAATTACAAATATTTCGGACTCAACGGAGAAAAATCGTCAAGTCCGATCTGTCAAAACGCATTTTCTGCACCCTTATGCTAAGTAAATACTGTTTAATTTTCGCGACATTGCGACCATATTATGGCGTGGTTAATTTTTAAGTTAAAACTGTGAATTAGTTTATTCGATTTAACTGATAAATCTATAGGTTTAAAAGTAATTATTACAATATTTTCTTGTGCAGGTTAAACAACATTGAGCACCAATACAAGGCTATAATCTTCGAAGTAGAGACCCCCTTCGAGATGAACGAACATGTCCATCCCGCTATTATTGGTTCCGGAAGGCAAGCCGATTCGAGCCCCAATTGTACATTTTCAGGCTGGGGTAGGACTGATGATAACACTCTGGAGTTTTTCCAAACGCGTTTCGATTATGTCGGCCCCGATGCGTGCAAGAAAGCCTTGAGCAGCTCAAGTCACAGAAATATAATTCTCCAGAAATGCTACACTCCGTTGAATCCAGAAGCAGATGAGTTGTTCAAGGTAAGTGTTCATGTTATGCTCTTGATTGAATTTGATCTTGGTTCTTCAAACCTAACCTAACCTAATTTTTTATTTAATTTATTTTATTTTAATTAATTAAGTAAGATTTTCTATTATGTTTTCGATTAATTCAAAAACATTCTCTGTATTTGTATCATGGTTATATGTATTGACTTTTTTAATTTAAACAGTCTCTCGGTGGTCCATTGATTTGCGATGGCAATTTGGCAGCTCAAGGAAGAATGGAAGGTTTTGATTTTGGTGCGGGAATTCCTGAAGCCTATTACCCCATAATGTTCGAGACTGGACCATTAACGTGGTGGTTGAAGGCCATTGGAGTCATTGGTTAAATCGCTGATCCCATGTTGAACTAAATAGCTCCAATGTTAGTTATGTAATTATGTAGAAGCAATAATTTTACTTAGAGGAATATATTGCATTAGATATAAATAATAATTTGGTAGAAAGGTGACAAATTGTTGTTCAAATTAAAATGCGAGGAAGACAATTGTGTAAATCCTGGAAATGTATAATTTAGCATTGTTACTTACTTCTTACGTAGTCTTGAGGGATAAAGATTAATAATTTGGCATGGTAATGGGCCTTAAACTAATTAGAATTTGTAAATAAAATGTTGGAATTGTGTGACCAAATTACCTATGGAGAAGAAAAAATTTTGAACCATATTTTCATATCACTGAATTTTATATTCATATATAGACATATATTTTGTATTAATGCATAATAAATTATTTAGATTAAAATACAAATAAGACACACAATAGAAATAAAATATAATAATTGTATTAAAAAAGTATGAGCCCGTTGAATCTGGTCAAGTTCGTTTCTATTTAAACGAATACACGCGAAAAAAACGGGAATTCAAGCGGAAAATGAGCATAGTATAACAATATTTTTTACATGATAAGTATTAAAAAATTTCAAAATGAATTCGAAAATTACAACCATAGACTGACTTAACAACTATAAATACACTGAACTCTCGCTATAAGAGAACGCTGTAAATCACCAACATTAGTCTCTTATACAAAAATTCTCTTATAGAGAGAACTAGTATGCACATAACTATGCATGATGTGCGGGCCCAAAGGATCTCTTACAGAGTTCTCTTATATGGAGATCTCTTATAGCGAGAGTCCGGTGTATCTTCAAATAAATTGCTTACAAAAATTATTCCTTTGTAAAAAAAAGCGCTTGCGGGAAGAAACGATGAGATTGTCAATTTGTGAGAAACGATAATAACAAAGTTTACTGACCATTCCCTACTTAAATATAATGGCATAACGCCGACAAAGAAATACAAAGTCAAGGATAATCACAAGCTAATTTTAGCGTAAATTTGAATCATCAGTACATGTGCATTTGCAATTAGCAGGCCAACACTTGGCATTTTCCTTTGCCATTGTCATAAGATTGGACCACAATTTCTAGAGTTTTGTCTAAAAAACAACAAACACACATTCCATAAATTATTTATTTTATGGTTCCCAGAAGTATTCATAATTAAAACACATGTTTATGACCGACTGCCTACATAGTTCAAGAGATTTTATGTATAACATCAAAAAATCCTTCGTATATTTATTGTAGCCGATGATTCCGAGCAACATTGAAAACTTTTTTCAATTTTAATATTGTTTCACACATATATATTTTGTATGCATATCGTATTTCCCCACGTGTAATTTTAAAAGAATTTTCCTTATTACAAACGTATTGACAATGACAAGTTTAACAATGACCAGCTGGAGATAAAACAAATTTAGCACAATATGAACGATCTATTGTGAGCTCTGGCTAAAATGTTGAAATTCAGAGTAGTTTTCTTGGGTGACTAAGCCTTTAATTCCAGGACAAAGTTCTTAAAAATGGTTTCATTTTATTCCCCCATTGAATAATAACTAATAAAAACTGCTTACGCAGGTAATAATAAAACCCGATATGGAACAACGAAGATGTTAAACATATTATAAATGCTACGTAGAAAAAAGTAATAAACTCTGATCAACAAAATTTTACGGTTCCAGATGTTCGTTAAAAATTTCGTATTTAAATGCTCATACTGTTGACGCTCATGGAGGAATTAGAATTGCTAATAAGGTTGAACTTGTGTATATAAACCCCGACTCTTCCAGGCATGTTAAATCATTACACACTTAGCTCTTCTGCATTGTCGTAATACTAGCAAGCTTCAAATTTTGAAAATCCTCTTGAGACTCCCAGGATGAAGAACTCTTTCATCTTTGCTGTTGTCGCCGCTTTGGTGGTTTCCGCCCTTGGCAGCTCTATTTATGGTAAGTTTTACAAAATTCAAATTAAATAATTCTAATATTATCAGACTTTTTTGATAAATTGTAGAGCTGATTATAGGCATTACTTTAATTTTATTTTAGGATCAGTGATATTAAATTATTTACTACTATATATTTTTTATATTTGTATGTCGTAGACCGTGAGATGAATGAAGATCAATCAACTAGCTCCGATAAAACCAACTTCGGCAAACAACCCCCGCCGTATTTAGTCGCCATTAACGAAAAAGTCCCTGGTGGCGGCGTGACTCTCCGATGCTCGGGAACTTTACTTTCCCCTAATAAGGTCCTCGTGGACTCCGCATGCGCGGACTATTTGGACCTTTTGGAAGTCGTCGCTGGAATAAAAGATATCTCGGCCTTATCTGAGGAAAGTCGTCAAGTTAGATCCGTTGAAACTGCTTTGAACCATCCATTCACGAAGTTGTAAGAATGATTTATTATTTGATAACAAAAGTTATGCATATGCCTAATGCCTAATTTATGAAAGAATTTATTCAATTTTATTTAATTATTAAGAAAATTCTATGACTGAAGAAATTAACATTCTACTTATAATTTTTTGGACAGTTTCCACTATGATGACCGATACGAGGTCGCCACGATTTTTGAAGTAGAGCCACCCTTCCAGATCAACAAATATGTTCAACCCGTTGGCATTCTTGGACCAGGAAATCAAACCAGTTCATATTGTGAATATTCCGGCTGGGGTAGGACCTCTCCAGCTAACACCCTCCAGTTTTTCCAAAGGCATTTCGATTTTATTGGCGAGGATAAGTGCCGGAAGGCCCTGAAAGGTGTGCGTCAAGGTGGCGTGAATGTTACTCTCCCAAAATGCTACCCTCCCTTGAATCCAGAAACAGATGAGCTGTCAGAGTTGATAAAGGTACTTGTTGTTGAACCTATATACATATGTCATACGTTATTTAAATTTTTTGGCGAATGCAATATTTACTCTTTCTCGTAATTGTTAATAAGTATTTATTATTAAATTATTTTGTTTTACTTAATTTTATGTATATATTACTTATTGATTATTACACTTACGAATAGTTGTTTATTTTGGGCCATTTTTTGCCTCCTACAGCCTCGCGGTGGTCCCATGATCTGTGATGGATATTTGGCAGCGCAAGGAAGAATGCAAGGTGTTGATTTTAATGCGGACATTCCTGAAGCATATTACCCCATCATGTTCGAAATTATACCACTAACTTGGTGGTTGGAGACCTTGGGCATCGGCATTGGCGGTGATATCGAAAATCAAATTTAACATCAAAAGGTTCCAGTGGCGCCGCTTGTACACATAAGTACTTGTAGGGATGCCATTATTTAAAGTAGTATTGATATAGTGTGCTGCATTAGGTAACTGTGTAGGTATGTGTAATAGCTTGCTATATAGAATTCATTAAAAAAGATTATATTGTTTGTGTATATTCGCACGTTATCATGCATGGATTTTCGGGCATAAAAATTAGACAAATAAAATTAAAATGCAAATAATGTGCGTACTTATTTATTGTATTTTCCTCTATTACATTAATACAAAATTAATTTTGTAATGCTAAGATTGATATTGTCATATTACTGTTGCCACAATGCCACTGGTATGTATCCATTTCAGATTAGTGTAAACCACTATGGCACATCCTGAGGTTTGGCCAACGATATATAAAGTACTATATTGATTTTATTTCAAATTTTTACCAATTTTTGCTTTTGGCTCTATGAAATATAATTAGAAAATTGTTGAATTTTATGTACGTTTTACTGACATTATTGCGCTACAAAATTGATTTACTTTCTTTGTTAGCATATAACTTCCATGGGTAGTGGTGACATCGCGTAACCCAATTAATTTTACCACGCAGAAATTTTTGTGGAAATAATAAATCTAGACAGCACTTCAATTACGTATTCGACCGTATGAAAGTTTGTGGTTGTAATATAGAATACAATAGTAAAAAGCATAAGGTCTGGTAGAAGTATCATTTTCATACATGAAGTTCAGCGCCATCGCTGCACTTTCTGTAGTATTACTAACAAAGAAAAGAACGTCCTTAGCGATTTGAAGCCATTCTTCAGCCCCTCGTGGGGTTTGTGGAAAGATATTGTACGTCTCGTTATCTCGTCCACCAAGAATAAGAGGAATTCCATAGCCCAAAACGTCCCCTGGAAATTTGTTCAGGGACTTGTAAAATTCAGTGTTTTCCATGGCTGACGTGGGTTTAAAGGTCGGTCTAAGACGTTTACTCATAACCTCTGCTCCTAATAATTCAACACGATTAAATGGACCAAGTAAATATTTATCGTTTACATCTCCGGGTTTCGACTCCAGGTTTAGTACTTGGACTGCTTTTGTCCAACTGACAAACTCCACAAGGTCAGGCACGGTAGTGCGAATATCCGAGAGATTCTTTTTGAGCAGTTGAGTCGTTCGTTCAATTGTAGCGCCGTCGAATTCGTCCGGCAAGCACGGGCCAATACCTTTAACTCCACCTAGTTTTGATCTTAAAACATCGGCAGGAACCTCGCTGCCCGGGGAACTCTTAAAAAACACACTTGCATACACTAAGTGGCACTTCCACTTTTAACATGAATTTCTTGGTTATCGTAGCAAGTACCACCATCGTCACTAAAACTGTGTGAGAAGTGACACGTCCACTCACTATTTGGCTTCAGTAAAAAGATACCACTAGTGAAGGTGCCACTATTACTTAGCTTCTTCTATTACTCTACTTTTTGTACATGACACACTATAAACAATCGAAACAAACCAGGCTCTCATGGCAACGCAAATATTGCACGTTCATATTGTTCATTTGTAATGCACGATATAGACTATAAACTGCAGGAAAAATACTTAATGATGAACACTAATAGTAATTAAAGCAATAAAAGTAATCAATGCATTTCCAAAAATAAATGCACAAAATTAATTTAAGAAACCATTTCAAAATTTTTATCCCACAGAAATATTAGTTTAACAAATTCCAATAAATAATATAAACTAGTTTTATCGAATAACAGAATATACAAGATAATACATAGAAATAATTAATTAATAAATAGTAACAGTACAATAAGTGATACTACAATAATAAGAATAAAAATTATATAGTAGAGCAATAAGAATAATAATAGTACAATAATAAAAATAATAATAAATATAAATAGTAAATAAATAATAATAAATATAAATAAATAATATAAATAATAAATAAATAATAATAAATATAAATAATAAATAAATAATAATAAATATAAATAATAAATATATAATAAT
>JAQGAK010003720.1:0-14156 GCA_034696945.1 Lipothrix lubbocki
CCGAACTAACCCGAACACTATCCACCTCCGCTGGAGTCCAGGGTCCCACTTCCATGTTGTTATTTCACAACTAACACCAAAAGTACCCCGAAAAAAATGATTTTTCTGGAGACTGAAAAAGTAGCACGTCTATTTGCGATGGCTTTAGCGCGCCTTTAACTTAGTGCTAAATATATAGTTTTTTCAACTCTGTAAAGTAAATGGGCGACCAAAGGCAGGTGAGACATTTGTTTTGAATTCAGTGCAACAAGTTACCTTAGAATCAATAAATATCAAAATTTTATTTCCAATACTGTCTGTCAGGCAAATTTAAAAACCCTAAAAAAATGTGCAAAAAAGTCGGCTACAGTATTTGTAAATTTGTGGCCCTTAATAGGTCATACATGTAGTAATTTTTGGCCCTTTTCGACTGGAAGTTGTATAAACGTTTTCTGTTAGAATTCTTTGTAAATGCAAAATAGGATTTATACCAATGTTGTTTGGCTGGGGCACCCTGAGTATTGTTTATGGTTTGGCGGAATTAGATCAGATGGTGTCGCCTTTGTGGACAATTTCGGCTGAGTTAAAGGGAGGGATTTTATGAATTAGGAATCTTCTCTCAAAAAAACACGACAAAGAAACCGCTACCGCTTTGGACAGTATTGAAACTTTCCCTTCACTTATACTTTTACTACTTCAAAATGTGAAATAATGAGTATATTTAATTTATATTTCTCATTTGTTCCATGATACTTCCCCGCGGGGTGTGCTACTAGTTCTAAATAATAACCGCCTATATTATATATATGTATATTCCAATATAATTTTGAAGTTCATATTCGTAATACAAGAGAAACCCGCCATATGAAAAGACGTACAGTAGGAATCAGAGGTAAAGGAATGTGTGATTACTATTTTTCAGAAAGATAAAATGTCGGGATATAGCTGAATGATTTTTCCTGTATTATCAAAATTACTTTCAACGTTTAGTATATATAGCTTTTGAACATGTTCGCATGAAAAGGATATTGATTTCTTCATATAAGGCTTTGCATTTTGCCTGGCGTCGTGGCAGGGATAGCCGGATCGTCAAGATATCCCGGATTCTGTACATATGTGGCCTGGTTGGGGACCCGGAAGTGCGAATTTTTACCGGGGGGAAGGAGATAATTCGAATAAATACGGTAAATGTTTTTATTTAAAAACAAATATGTATAGACATTATTCATGCGTCAATTTGTGTGTGAATTACCATTACATAATTTTTTTCTTTAATTTTTTTTTTGCAGGTCGTGGTGGATATTTAGGCAAATTGTGATTTTCTCAGCTGCGACCAAAAACTTTGAATTGAACTCACAGTTTAAATAAGTGTGATCACAAAAGAATTGTTTTTATAATCAAAGAATCAATTCTTGAAAACCCGAGGAAGTTAAACCTGTAGACAATTTAATTCCTGCGTCCTTGATTAGGAAAATGAATGGTGTTGCCTAAATATACAAATCCGTGGAACCCTCTTCCAACACCTTTAGGGCTCCCATTTAAACACATGGGCAGGGTTGAAAAATTAATTTTGCGCATAAATCGTATTAAAGGAATACAAACTATACGTTTTCGATAATAGAGAGGTCAGATAAAATATTACGGTTCTTGATTTTTAGCATAAGTCTGAAATTGCTGTTTATTTTCTAAATGGTGGCTTGATTCAACGAAAGGCTAAAAACCGCGAAATTATCAACGGAGTCTATTTTCAATTTTAGATCCACTTCTGTGGATATAAATTTGATTCCCAAAATCTTTAAGGCCGAAGAGACGGGCACTATTTAAAAAATATAGTACCCTCATTTTTGGTACCTCTGCCCTCCCGATCTAGGCCAGTTTAGCCTCACAAAGGGTTGAATCCAGGCGCGTAGCCAGAAATTGTCAAAGGGTGGGGGGCAAGGGCAAAATATTCTGTACATATGTATAGGTAATTTCAGACTTAAATTCATTTAAAAAATTGATTTAAAAAACAGTAACTTCATCACTCTTAATACTTAGTGCTAATAAGTACATATCAGTATTTCAGATTGTTTTAGCTCCTCAAAAATACCAAAAACGGATAGTTTGCATCCAAGTAGACCCGTTACGAAATTAATTTTTCAACAATGGCCATGTATTTAAATGGGAGTGCCAAAGGTCTCGGAAGAGGGTTTCACGGATTTAGATTTAAACAAAACTATTTGGCCGATTATTATAATCATGGACGTAATTTAACAGAAAATTAATTGACTATAAATTTTAGGGAAAATAGAAGATTTCGCATTTATTTACTTAGAAAATTGCAATTTAGACCTCAAAATTTAACGTTTTTAACATTCAAGCCAAAAAGCGACCAAACACGTACGCATATTTTTTTCGATTTCAGCATAAAAAGTTACCTTTGGATCCCTGAACAACGAATTCCTAATTCCCGTACGGTTTGCACCGCAACATTCCGGGTGATAAAAATTTATCACTATACCACAAGAATACCTCTTACCCCCAAAATCTACTATAGACAAATAATTTTCTTTGATTTGCGTCCATGATCATGAAAATCGGCCAAATGAATTTGTCTGAAACTTCAAAACCGTGAAATCCTCTTTTGAGACCTTTTGGTACTCCCATTTAAATACGTGGGCTTTGTTAAAAAGTTAATTTTGTAAGTAAACAGATCTACTTGGATGCAAACTATCCGTTTTTGGTATTTTTGAGGAGCTAAAAAAATTTGGGTTCTAGACTTTTAGCATAAGCCTGAAATTACTGATACTTATTAACAATAAGTATTAGAAAAGATGAATTTTAGTATTTCGTCGGACTAACTAGAAAAAGAGCTTATATGATTTTGACACAATACGAAACGGAGCTTATATAAAATCAGTAATTCGAAAAGGGGTTTATATTAAATAATTGTGTTTACGGAGCTGGTGGCTCCAGAGCATGAAAAAATATAAGCTCCTTTTTTTACTGGGAAATTCCGAATCACGACATGTCCCCTTTTCATATTGGCCCAAAATCATATAAGCTCCTTTTTTTGTCCGACGATTTATTTGTTTAATAATTTTAATATTTTACTTTCCAAGGGGGGGCAATTGCCCCTTTGCCCCCCTTGTCTACGCGCTTGGTTGAATTCATCAAAAATATAGTAAGACTGTTTGTGGATACTTTGTGACAAAATAAGGTTAGGTTAGTTTAAACTATTTACAGAGCTGTCCAAAATACATGTATTTCAAATACGTATTTTTTAAATACATTTTTGTATTTTTTATTTTGATGATCGTTAGTTTTAAAATGTATTTAGTATTTTGAAGCTAGACAATTTTAAAATGTATTTTGTATTTTGACATTGGTTCAATTTAAAAATGTATTTTGTAATTTGTATTTTGAAGTGTTGGATTTTTAAATGTATTTTGTATTTTGAGCATCAAACAACATATTGAGTTTTTTCACAGTATGAAATTACAAATTTGCTCTCGTCTTTAAAGCAATTTCAATGGGTTTTGTCCTAAATCAAACAAAATTCTGGCGTATTCTTAAATATGTGTGTTGCATGCATTTCAAGGGTTTGATTTATGCATTTCAAATTTTTGCTTCTTCAGCATTAGCTGATATAGGCGGGACATACTAAATATTTTACGTAAAATTGAGGATAATCTGAATACTAAAATGCATTTGTAAATTTGTATACAAAAACTCAATTTTAGCCCAAAAACAAACTTTCCTTTATTATTATTTAATTATTATTATCTCTTTTTAACCATTACCATCACTTGAAAATTAGGTGAACGTAAAATATAGTGAAATGTGCACCAGGTAACAAGTGCGAGTTAAAGAAAAAATTGAGATAAAACCTAAAGGCTAGATAAAATGCACACATTAGGGCCAGGTCCAAAGTACTGAAAAATTTTGTAGGTGTTTGTCAGAAATGTTTGGGCAAAAAATCGCGAAATAGTCAGTCCTGAATATATCCGCCATGACAACATTTTTGCCCACGCTGTATCCCAGAGCTTCCGACGCCCCGGCACGTAACCATTTAAATCTTATAAATTATATACCCGAAATTTAAATTGTAAATATTTACCTCCGTCACAATGAAAATATCAAAATTTGGACAAAGCAAATTGCTGCCGCCCCAGCAACCAAAGGGCTTTTGTCCTACAACTTGGTTGGCTTGTGATTTCAGTTATTGTTTTATTACTGTTGGCGTTAAAACAAGTAAAGTATGTAACCAAGAGAACCTGAAAGTTGTAAAAAACATTCAAACAATTTTGTATAAAACGTTCTGTAATTCATTATATTTGTCAGCAAATATTGGAAGAAATACTCGAAGTAGAACGCAAAAATGAAAGTTCGTAGTCAGTTGCAGATAGTTTTAAATGTTGACTTGAATATAAACTCGACTTGAGCTTCAGGTACAATATTTCCCTATCTAACAAGGAAATATTTTGATAGGGGTCACTCGCTAGAACTGTGAAACTTTGTGGGTTAATAAAGGACATTTAGTAGAACAATGCCATATTTTTAGTTTTTCCCACTTTTTTGTTTCTTGCGAGATATAGGATCCCAAAGTTACCATACATGACATAGGGGAAAAAGTCATTTAGAAGCACACTACCCGAACCGATAAACGCAAAACGATGCATGAAAGCTCATTTTAAAGGTCAATAAAATACAAATTCTAACAAGCCTTTACTCAAAAGACTCGAGTGACCAGAACCGGAGTTATGACTATAACAACAAATCATCCAAACCTTTACTATAATAATGTTTTTACATTCGTGCTATTATGTGTACAGCATGTCCTCCTAAGCCGTTTACCCGATTGTAATATTGTTAGTTAGTGTCATTTTAAAGGTGACGGAGGGATCTTGCGAACCCGAGAGTTTTGTGACCTTAACTTTAGCGATTTGACTTGCAGGTCACCGAACATTTGACCGAGGTGAAACTTCTAACATTGACCGATTTCAATGAAATTTTCAGTAATTCTTCCTTTCAGTAAATCCATTTGGATGTTAAATAGTATTTATAAGTATTTTTAATTTTTGACCCGAACGCGACCCAAACTTGAACATGACCCAGGATGCTCACGCACTACTCGAGACTTGAGAAAACCTCTGGTATATTTTGTAGTTTTTATTTTTTCTTGAGCAAAGTATTTTCTAATTTGTAATTTGTGAAGTGAGAGGTAATTTTCAGTTTAAAGGGAAACAACCTTAGAGAGTCAGGGCTTTCAGCTCTTCAAGGATCTGGCCTCCCAAGCCGGATTACAGTTCTTCAGTCAGGATCTGAGCAGTATTTTAGGGACTCCAATTTTGGCCCTTGTTGAGGCGTCGAAACCATAGGCCCGGACTGGCGTTACATTCTGAGCATGAAATCAGAAATGGATAACGTTGAAATATCGTAACGATAACGAAAATGTAAAAAAATATTTGTGAGCTTTTCGCCATAAATTGTACAATTTTCTTGCTAATTGCTCAGCCACGTACCTTCACGACGACGTGATTTATTACATCGGGGAGATTTTGAGTCAGTCATTTCTGTGCGATGAATATTTTGTTTAGTGTTACTATAGTTTCAATATTCTTGTTTTGCTATTACTTATGATATTGATTTATTGTACTTTGTTCATTTTGTGTATTGTTATTAAGTTTATCATGTGAAACTGTTTATCTTGTTTTATTGGTAGTCTATGGAATATTAACATGGGTAATATTATTCATGCCGACCTGACCTTTCTTGTAATGTATAGTTACTAGATTCTAGAATGTGTAAAATTGTTCTAATGTATTCTAAGATTGTTCCGTGGTATCTTAGCAACCTAAGATTATTGGTTAAAAAATTGTATCTATAGGATTGTATATTAGACAAAAAATGGAAATGATCATTCGCCTTTCTCATCTACTCCGTGTCTGTCTGTTGATTATTTATTGTCAATAATAATTATTGTTCAAAACGACTTGAGAAGTTGGGTTTTGGTGATCATTTATTTGTTTGGGTTTTCCTATTTTATTGTTATTATTTATTTATTTTATTAGAAATATTGTCTAAGTTTGCTCCTAAATTTTAATTGGCACCCTTTAAAATTTGATTTTTGCAAGCGTTTTTTAGCAACTAAAAATAACTGTAGAGAACAAACATTACTGTCTGAGAAGCATATGAAATCGTATGAGACAAGACAAGATGAAGTTCGGGATGTTAGAACGTAAACGCAATGAAATGGAATTTATGTAATGCAAAATTGTCTTTCGAGAGTACTAATATTAGGTTAAGCGGATATGTTAATTATGATATTATGATAACATTACGAATTTATAAAGGCAAATGGTAAAATGAGTGCTCGAGATCAATTTTATAAAGTATGAGTTCAGAGTGTTATTTTGTCTAAAATAGATCAATAAATTTGAATTTTAAATAAGGTATCCAACATCATACAAATAATTATTCCTCACCATCAACCTCCCCATACTAAAAACACTGGAGGCGAGCCCCAAAAATTCCATAACAGTTTTCAAATCTATTAAACAATTATATACAATGCAATTTCATCCTGCCAAATTCAATTATGTACAGCACAAATGCGTCGTCTTCTATGGAGAGATTCCCAGGACTGACATTGCATTTTGGATGCGAACAGTACAGAGACAGAGGTTTGGAGGGATTCCAGGCTTTCATCACCCAATTCGACTGATTTATCGAAAGCGGTGTGTAGGGAAAATATACAGTTCTTTGACATTTGGAAAGTCTCTAGTACCTGTATTCATTCCGTTGTTATGAGGTTTGGGGAAATCTATTGGCAATATTGTTACAGTTTCGGCACCTGTCCACATACGGCCAACAAGAACAGTAGACATTTTGAAAAGCATAAATTTGGACCGTTTTTGGACATACTTTGACATAAATATTATAGTGATGGTGAAGATCCATATACGGCCAAAGCCATTGCAGCAGGGTTGTGTTGTGCTTGTTGTATAATGGAGAGGATTGCCGTCAGGATTCGTAAAATCTCTCCATTGCACAAATTGCAAATTGTCAGCAAATGAGGTGACACTTCATATATTTGCTACTAGATGGGATCAGACTCCAGTCTACACAGAAACACGCCGGCGGTCCAAGCTTATAACAACGTCGTCAGTCAATCTCCACTCTCATTGTAATAAAGTTGTGAAGTAAATTACTGGAAAATACTCATTCAACCATCTTTCACTTAAAATTAATTTAACCGTCAACTCACATATTTATACATATGTGAATTGGTCCGAATCCTAATATTCTATCTGGTCAAGGAAAGAACTTAATTTAATACGATTTACTGGTTTGACGTCATAACATCGGCTGTCACTCACGTCAGAACAACAGTAGGTACATACTGTAAAAGCTATACAAGTAAAAGGGGAGCTTTTCTATATTTTCTATTTTACCCCTTACATTTTATAAGTCGTCAGTGAATCAATAATATACCCGGGTGGTTCCACTCATGCGTTCCTGGAGAATTAAAATAGCTTTTTTCGGCCATCTTTCCTGGCCAGTCTTTATATGTAACTTCGTCGCACACACTATGCTACAAGTAGCATTACAATTACGGGGGAGTAGTTGTGAGTTATATTAAAACGTTCCAGCTTTAAAAATAATTGTTTGTGTTAAAACGCAACTTAAATACGTGCAGTTTAGTGCAATCTAATTTAGATCTATTTTACAGCCCCGGGTAAAGAAATTGAGGGTACTGGACTCGCAGGACTTCAAATGTAAGCAAAAAGATTTTTTTAAAATATAGTTTATGTTAAATTAGTATTAGTATACACTATATGGGGAGGTCAGGGTGTCAGTTGACAATAATTCCCCATCTATACACAGTAATTCCAGACTTAGTAATTATACCCCGAAAGCCAAGAACCCCAAGATTTTTGCTAACCTCGAAAATATCAAAAAATCATATGTAGTTTGCAGTCAGTTAGACACATTTACGCACAAAATAAATTTTTTTAAATGTCCATGTATTTGAATGGGAGCACTAAATGTTTTCCAGGGATTTGTTGATAAGGACTACAAGACCCAACCGATCTACAAGACCATGGACTCAAATGAAAGGAAATTAAATTCTCTAGGTACAACTTTCTGGGTTTCAAAACAATTTTCCTTCCTCCTTATTAAAATGTATGACTTAGTGCTCAAAATCTAAGTTTTTCATCTCTGCAAGCTAAATTAGCGACCAAACACAGGTGAGACACAAAAAGTTACCCCAGAAGCAATGTTTCAAATTTTTATTTTCCATACTGTTCATCAGGCAAATTAAAAACCTTAAAAATGTACAAAAAAGTCAAAAAGTGTGTACCAAAGGGGCAAGAATTTAGTCAATTTTAAACTTTTTTTGCACATTTTTAGGTTTTTCAATTTGCAAATGTGCAAAAAGTTTTGAGCACTAAATCATACATTTTAATAAGAAGGAAGGAAAATTGTTTTGAAACCCAGAAAGATGTACCTAGACTAGAGAATTTAATTTCCTTTCATTTGAGTCCATGGTCATGTAGATCGGTGAGTAGTGTAGTCCCTATCCGCAAATCCCCGGAAAACATTTAGTGTTCCCATTTAAATACATGGACATTTAAAAAAATTAATTTTGTGCATAAATGTTTCTAACTGACTGCAAACTATGATTTTTTGATATTTTTGAGGTTAGCAAAAACCTTGGGGATCTTGGCTTTCAGGATAAGTTTGAAATTACGGAAGTCACAGACATTTTTGGGACACTTTGATAGTTCTCTATAATGTCTTTCGACAGGCTATCGTATATATACATATATGTCACTTTGTATTTAAGCATAGCATGGTATTCTGCATGCTGACACTGAGTTTCATTAAAATCGGACAATCCTAAAAGTCCTAAAATCCCATTCGAAATTGGGGGGGCCAATCGGATAGTTTCCGGAAGGAAATATTTGGTTTGGGAAATCCAGGAAACACCTAAATGGTCAGAAATTGGTAGCTTTTGGTACTGCAGTGCATACTGCAATTAATAAAAATGAAAAACATACAAAACCAATGCGAGAATGACATCCACAGCCACCAAACACACCCCTCTAGAAAAACCGGAAGTGGCGCGCAATCAAAGTCGCTGTAATTATGAACAGCGAGGTCAATTCAAATTGCAATGCAAATCCATCTAAAGGTGTCCATGACTGTATTAGGATGCATAGAATTCATAATTTTTGGGCCAGAAACGAAGAAACGATAAAAAACCGCGGAACACGAAACTAAACCGGACGACAAATGCCTCGAAATTATTTAGGGGGTCACCCGAGGGTCAGGGAGGCACCGATATATTCTGCGAGGACGTTTCTGGGGACTTTAAAAAATAAAGTCCTTTTGATTTACAAGTTCTAAATACCTGAAAAGAGTTAAATTTTTTACCCGGGTTAGGACTTTCAAGGGGCCTTTTAGAAACGACTGCAGAAATAGTGATACAGACTCACCCGCGAAACTCGCACCCACTGTTACGCTAGGTGAAGAAAAAACAATTCACTAGAGCAGAAAAATATGAGGAACACGTTAAAAATACAAAAAAATTCCTCGAGAACGGTAATGATTTAAAACGTAGTATTTCCTAGTGTCCCAAAAAAGTGTGTGCACCCTAAGTACTGATAATCATTTTAAAAGCAACTTTGAAAATTTGTCAAAAAACTTGTGTTCAAATTTACATATGGTTTCAATGAATAATTTTTTTAATCCACTGCTCAAATGGACCCACAAAATATAAAGCAATAAATCCTGATAATGTTGTATATTCAAATATAATACAATATACCAGGTTAACCAATTATCAAGTAATTTGATGATTTGGCAGGTCTGATTTTAAATTACAAAACATTTTAAACCTGCACTGGATGATACTAATTTAGTATTTTGCACAAAAGAAGCCCTTACAAATTGTAGGCAAATATTTATCTTTTTAAATTTACACTGAAGTAGTTTTGATTAGATATGAAAATCTCTGGTCTAACATTCCTTGGCCCAAACTGAACTTCCTATGGATCCGATCCTTCTATAATATGTCCTAATATAGCTTTAACACTGAAAATAAATACTGATTCGAGAAAATTTGCAATTTTTTATTTTGCAAAATCTTATATCAGTCTAAATCGTTCTACATAAATATATTGCTTGGTTGGATTCTCTGATGTTTTCTTTTTAAACTTTCTGCTAATATTTTAAATATGATTGAATTTAATATTAAAAAAAGATCAAATATCGAGAATAATACAAACATTTTCAATTAATCCGGAGTGAATTTCGGGATTAGGTAAGACAAAAATTTTAAATGAACCCGGATTAAATATTGGGACTAAAATCATGCCGAATTTTTAAGTAATCTGGATAAAAATTGGGATTAACGCCAAAGTTTCCATTTTCCCCGAATAACCTATTATTTAGAATAACACTAATAATAAAGTAATTTAATTGTGATCAAATACTCTGGTTATAAAACATGCATTATTTTTCAAGATAACATCACTGAACTAATTTATATTGTCAATAAGCGCGACCACCAAGTAAATATTTATTCATTTGTTTGACAACCCTGTGAAATAATCAATTTAAAATCCGCGTGACAACGACTTATTTAGGTATAATTATAATTGCGAATTATAACTATGGGCTAGAATTATTTTACCGCAAGATGTTGCATTCTCTCTCTTGAATCATTTTTTGTCCTTAAGAATTAAAAAAACCGAATTTGTGGCTTGTTGGCATTAAAATTTTACACAACCACTTTTTTTTATAATGACTGGCTTTATAGCGCTTAAATTAGACCGTTACTATTATAACAGTCAAGGCCGTAGAATCATAAAAAATCTGGGGTGACAACGTTACAAATTGCAGCCATACGAGCTTAAAGATTTCACGCTAACAACGCATATGTATTTGCATATACTAATTGTGCATATTTACGAATAGTCGTTTATTGTTTTTGCGTTCGATTTTGATGAAAATACGCTAAAATGTTAGCATAGTTAAATGTTCTAGATCGGTCTTGGTTGTTTCTTCAAAATTAAACATTTAAGGTCAAAGTATTGGTTTTTTGGTTTTATTATCAGCACACTGGCCAAATTAACTAAGACTTTCTAGAACATTGCACGCTTATTTTACATAATTTTATTGGACCACTTTTTTCGGAATTGAATTGTGTTTTCGGTTGTTTAGAAATATAGGCTTCAAAATTTAGAAAATGTAAAAATAAGTAAACAAAATCGTAGATTGCTACCATAAAATTTAATCCCATCAAAATCTCACAACCGATTTTGCAGCATTTGATGATTTATTCGGATTTTAAAAGATTTTGTTGGTTTTTTTAAAATAATTTTACTCGAAACTCGAAAATTTTACTTGAAAAAACAAAACGTGTCAAAGGGCATAATACTGTTCGAGTGTATTACCACTACTTATGTATCGTGCTATATTTTGAGTCAATAAAGAGATGTTAATTAAACGCAATTGATTTTTCCACAACTTTTATTATAAAAACTTGAAATTGAATGAACACATGAATTAAAAGAAATTACATTTATTTAAGAATAAATGAAGAACGTTAAAGTTCGACACTCTGTTATTTTAACAAATAATTATTCAAAGAAATAATTACACGTTCGTACTAAAGAGGATTGGGAGATGCTCAAAAGTACGTTAGACCTGAAGTGTGAACAGAGACAGTCTGACGAGCAGAGGCACTGAGCACACTTGTTAAAAGTGAGGATGGGACGGTGGGTCCCCAAAACATATGTATATAACATATAATTTATGACAACAAACGACTGAAGAGTCGCTGAGCTTCTCGAAGGGAGAAGCATACACAAACATACATACAAGAAGGGAGAAGACCTTTTTCCTCTTCTCAGCCTATCTATACATTTGACTTAAAACTAATCTCAGTGCGATTAAAATTAATCGCAGTCCTTGCATAAAACTAATCTTAAAAATATAAATCGGGAGCGTGAGAACGCTCCGAACTACACATAACCATAATAACTACTGACAATACTTTATTACAATTATATTAAAATGGGATGAGTGGTTTGTCTATGGGCAGCTTTTGTCCAAAATACATCGATTTTCAAAATTTTCTATAACAAAGGGGGACAAATGCCATGCATATAATAATAGGCAGAGATGACCAAAATACATTCCCTCAAATGCAAATTACAAAATACACATTTCCTATTTCAAGAAAATACAAATTACAAAAACATTTGCTTTTCAGCAAAATGCAAATAACAAAATAAATACAATTCCCATTTCAAGAAAATACAAGTTACAGATCACAAAATACATTTGCTACTCAGCAAAATTCGAATTACAAATTACAAAGTAGATTTTTTCCCACGAAATTTTTTTTAAATAAGTCGTCAAAATGCATGCAAATTAATTAAAAAATATTTTTTAAATTTATTTATAAAATTAAATTTATAATATATTTTAAATCAGGCAAAACGTTCGGATTTCGTTTGCTTTTGGGTAAATAGCAGTGAAATTACTAAGGTCCAGAGCAATTGAGTAGTTTCAGGTGGTAAAAGAACTCCATTTAAGTTGATCGACGCTCATGTACAAATTACAAAATAAATTTTAAACTCGATCAACTTCAAAATAAACAATACTTTTTAAAATTAGGAAACTTGAAAACACAAAATACTGTTTAAAATTATGAAACTTCAAAATAAAAAATGTGTTTTGATTGCTAAACCCGGGCAATAGCTCGGCGTGATATAAATTGTTAGAGAGAAGTACGGATTTCTGTTTATTAATTTCAAAGGATTTTGTCGGATAAGCAATATACATACATATAGACAATTATGATGGAGCGAGGATGCGAAGGTAATTTAGGTCTACCGATCCGCCGGCAAAAACATCTCCCCATGGGGATGTTCTACTGCTGTAAATTCTAAGGTTAGAAACTGCCGGACATGCCACAATTAATCTCACAAGAGTTTGCAATGGTTTCTATGGTAATAATATTTCTCGTTGCCCCATGCATAAGCGTAATTCTACATTGTCCCACAAAATCTAAATATTAAGAATTATAATATATTATTCGGTCATATTCTTTTCATTGAATGTTCCAATGATTTTTCTCTACAACACAACAATACGGTCAGTCGATTCAATTTTCGCGAAGATCACGACTTGTTTAATGCAAAGTTTGGCCTCCTTATCACATCATTCTCTTTCGCTGACTGTGTCCCGGCAAATAGACGTAAATGTTGTAACGTCAATTGCTACAACTCAACATGGAGAGCATGAACTTCCTACGGCTTTTCATTTTTATGCTATTTGAATTTTAAAGCCAATCCCGCCACCTAAAGCATGGCCAGCAAGACTCCTTTGCTTAATAGTGAAATAATTGGCGTAAACTTTTCGTGAATTAACTGACGTTATTGTTACGAAATAAAATGCAATACATTGTTTGCTTCATGTTTACGTGCAACAGTTTACCAGATTTTGACGTCGGAATATCTTGGTTAAGATTGCGTGAATCTTACGTGAATATTTTTTCCGTTCAAATCTTCACCCGAAATTAACTTGATTTTAACGTTTATACGTTTGTTTTGGTTACATGGGTGTACTGTACCCACTACATACATATATGACGCACATCGAATATAGTGGTATGTTTAAAATTTATCTTTCTACTACCACAGTCACAGATTTTGGAAAAACTATGGTTTTTTATGGAAAGTAGAAATAAAATGAGATTTTAATTGTTTTCGTTTATTTCTACTTTTCAACTCACATTTTACGCTTTAATGTATTTTCATCATTAAAATAAGCTCTGCTATTAATATTTATGTCGTCTACTATTATTTATATTATTAAGGGCTATAAACGAACGTGGGATTTTATATACAAATCGCAATAATTACAACTTGATGAAAATGATATCAGAGTAAAATCTATATGTTAGTACATATGGTATATATGCTAGTACTATATCGCTCCTCGAGGTGCAAGATGGTATAACTCCAAAATTCTTAATTGCAAGTTGGTATAACCACCATCATTTTAAGTGCAAGATGGTATAACTCCATCAATTCTAATGACGTTTTAATAAAATAAAATAACGCTTCAGTGCGTATATTGTAGTGCAATATACGAATCAAAACTGAAGTAAGTAT
>JAQGAK010003721.1:0-14153 GCA_034696945.1 Lipothrix lubbocki
GAGGGAATGTCTGGTTCAAGGTTGTTGGAAGTCGGGGGAGCGAAAGGCTGAGCTTCAGGGCCAGGAAACATGTTGTATCTTCTTCTCATATACAACCATAATATACATACGGCGAGCAGAAAAATTATAAAAATCCCAGCAAGCAGCCAGCCAACCCAAAAGAGAACTTGGTAATACAGCGGGATAATAGTGGATCTGTCGTCACAACCTACACGTATAATATTATTATATAATTTTGCCCTGACTTGTAAATATAAATAATGATTTGCACGTTTATGTATGCTTTACCGTTTACATATTGGAATATTCTTGGCGCATTGAAATCAGCCGTAAATTGTGCACATTGATGCGAATAATCCAGAAGAACCCCCCAATAACATTTAGCATTGACGCATTCCTCACACGTAGTATAATGATCGCACATCTAAAAAAGCAAAAATGTAAAATAAATAAAGCAAAATACAAAATAATGTCAGCAATTTTTAAATAAATGTTCTTTAAAGATATAGAAAAATATAAACAAAATGTTTAAAATTATGAAAAAATATAGAAAAAACATAGAAACGTGTAGAAAAAATATATAAAATGTGTAGAAAAGATATAGAAAAATATAGGAAAAATATAAGAAAAATATAGAAAAAATATAGAAAAAATATAGAAAAATAGAAAAATATTAAAAAAATATTTAAAAATACAACCAAATTAATTTACTTTATCGTTGATACCGGGACGTGATGACACAGAAAAAAATAATAAATAAATAGAATTTCTACAGGTATTTCCAAAAATTATATAGTTTCAAATTGACTTTGACCGCTGTTTTTGAATATTTTTATTTATTTCTTGCTCCGATTATTTAGTCCTGTCCTGCAAATGACTTTTAAGTAAACTATTTAAAAAAAGCGCATAATCATCATTAGAAGTAAAGTAAGAGAAATGTATAGAAATTAAACACTTCATGGACATATGCATGTTAAGAAACGGGAGGCAACTTTCCGTATTATATGTAAAGACTTTTTTCTATGTCTCACCTGTACTTCTCAATCATAAAAACATTCGTGTGAGAAAATGTGAGAGAACGTGATTTACTGTGTTGTATTGTATACATCCTTGTGGGAAAAAAGTATTCATTATTGGGATTTATTGCAACGCTCACTCACCGTTAAGCATTGCAAAGATATATGTACATAATACACTAAAGCAGATCTAAAACGTTTTAATTTCTGTATGTTTGCATTTTACTTAAATTAATATGCATTGGTGATGTTTACACTAAAACATGAATAATGGGCTAATTAGTATATTTATTTTTCATGGTGCTATATAACGCCACCTGTGTTGTAAACAAGGCGTTTATTTGAATTATTTAATTAAAAACAGAAATGGCGGTGTCTAAAAATTTAAATCCTACATCGTATTCATAGTTACATACTACTTCGCTTGAAACTTGAAACACATAGTCTTTGGGCAACTAATTTAGAAAAGTTCGTATATGAGCTTAATCCGCCGGGTAGTTTCGGAGTTACCTGGGTTTTTATAAACCCAAAATCGGATTGGCTTGAAACGTGATACACATAATCTTTGGGCAACAACTTTGGTCAAGTTCGTATATGAGCAAAATCCACCCGGTAGTTTCGGAGTTACCCGGGTTTTTAACAATTCATCAGATTTGCCTGAAACTTGGTACACATAATCTTTTATCAAATAGGTTTAGCCACTTCGTATATGAGTAAGCCTGACAAAACGCGAAAAATGCGAATTCTGAAAAAGTATTCGCTACACTACTGACAGCTATATAAAACGTTATATTGGCGGTGTGTACATCTCGAAAAAATGCGACTTTTAATTCAAATTGCGAATAAAGAAGATTTTTCATTCAAAATGCACAAAAATGTGATCAAAGTTAAAAACGCGAAAAGTGCGAAAATTGAAAAGGTAAAATGCGAAAAGTTGACAGCCTTACCTAATAGTACAGGCTTGCCCACTTGATTTCGTGTCAGGGGCCACCTTATAGGACTAAAACTTCTGGCGGGCCACCAGAATTTACATTGATAAAATCGAAAAATTAGGCTAAGTTTTAGGTGACTAAACAGCTTAGAACAACTGCGAAATTTTTGAATTTAAACAAATGCTAAATAAAAGGCTGTTATTGCGTAACGCATAATCCGAACATTGTTATTGTATTTATTAATTTGTAATGTCAATATAAAAACTTTCTATAAAAATATTGGTGTTAAATTGATAATTTTGGTCATTTTACAAACAATTTACCACGTACTTCAATAATTTATAGTAATTTAGCAATGAAGTCAAAACGCTTCCAACATGAACCCATTTTAAACAGCATTTTGAAATAAAAGAGGTAAAATTATACAAGTCGTTTTTGGGCGATTTAGTTTTCGGTTTGTGTCTTGAAGTAACAGGAATAGCCTAATGCAACCTAATTGTTTTGTAAGGCCTTCGCAAATTTTCAGTCGAAATTTTAATTAAAATTAACCGGACACATTTATACTAAAATCAAATGATATTTTTACTTCTACACTGGATTCCCGCTATAAGAGACCCCTTTCTAATAGCATTTACGTTTCAGCAGCATATGACCCATGGTGATTGCCATAAGGCTTGTTTCCCCAATACTCGCTAATTTTTTAACAGCAAAATTGTTATGTGGTGTGATATTATAGCGGGAGTACAGTTAGTGTTGGCAAAATGAAAATGCTTTCGTGTTTTTGCCCGCCCTGCTGAAAATGCCCTGCCCACTAGACAAATGCCTATAAAATCTGCCCATGGAAAAAGCTTGAAAATGCCCATTTTTCGGACAGAAAACTGAGTATTTTGGGCAGAAATCCGGACATTTTGGACATTTTCCCAATTTTTTCCAAAAATTTCACAAACAAATAAAATAGTACAAAAGACAAACTATCAGTAAACTATTAGTAATAGTAGTTTAAATAAAATTCTAAATACGTAAAACATTTGTCGCAAATATATTCATTCACAAACAAATTTCAAAAATGATCAAACTTTTTCAAAAATTGGCCTGAAATCTTGAATATGCCCAAAATTTTGCCCGATTTCCTGCTTGAAAATGCCAATGCCCAAAATGCCATTATGCCCTTATTTTGCTCTGAATTGAAAATGCCCAAAATGCTTTGGCATTTTCAGATCGCCAACACTAAGTACAGTGTACTGTGATTCCTGTTGAAATTATATGGATATATTTAAAAATCAAATTATACATTTTGAGAACATATATTTTGAATTTTAAGCACAAAATGAGCTATTTGTAGTGATCATCCAATAAGAACCTTTCATAAAATGTGGTTTGTAAAAACGTAAATCAAAGTGAACTCATATCTAGTGTAAACTTTTTCCTAGCTCAGCTGTCGCGGGCCACCTGCAACGACTCAAAGGTCCACCGGTGGACCGCGGGCCACTTAGTGGGCAAGCCTGTAATAGTAAGTACACACATGTGGAGACCTGTCAAAAATACATTTTAAATGTATTTTGTATAAATATTAAATTTTGTTATTTTGTAGTTTGCCTCTATTGTAATTTTAAATTGTGATTTGTATTTGGTCTCCCCTAAAACAAATTTATTTTGTAGTTTGTATTTTCGTGGCAAAAATTTTGTAGCATGTGTTTTAAACCTAATGCAACTATCACGAAGAGTTTTTTGAGGGATGAATTCAAAATTAGCCTACGCGCTTTCACGAGTTTAACAAAATAATGAAACGACATGCAATCGCTTTGTCAAAGATGTATTTGGACATGTTTTTCATAGGCAATGTTTTCACTGTTAAGATACAAATGAGTGTATTTAGTAGCTTGTGTTTTGTAAACAGTATTAAGTACAGTGGGTTGGGCGAGATTATAGATATGACTAAATTTAACATTTTCTGAGGTAAGGTACACGGCCACGAATGTTTTTAGCGGTTTTAACGTGTTCCCCGTCTTGTTTTGAGGGGGCAAAAGGTATTTTTCCGGGAAACTATTAATTTTGCACATTTTTCGGGCATCAACCCGTTGCACTATTTGCGCAGTTTGTTCCAAAGTCGCAATATCAACCTCAATTTCGTCCCTTAAAAATTTTGCTGTCAATAAAAACATTCAAAATAACACAGGGGACTTGCATCGGCAGATATAACAGATATTGGGCGGTTTTTAATGACCGTTACACTGGCCGTTTTTATGTAACGCCCCTATTTGCTAGGTCAAACCTGCAATGTCCAAACTTGCAACATCATGTTGAACAAGAAAGTTTGACGAGTCATCATCCTATAACCCCGTGGTACCACTAATATGTCAAGGTTTCATAAAATGCGCAAAATCATTATGAGCATTTACCCTTTTGGTGGAACTCATATGAGCGGTAACACTTCCATGCTAGATATAGTAGTGACTACCGGCACCTTCTCACATAACTTCGTGCTTCTCAAGCACAAAGTTTTCGAAGAGAATATCTTCTTTAGTATGGAAGATACTCATTCCCTATTGGAATTCTAGATAGAGGGGAATTTCTAGTCCAATAATACCCCGACCCCCATATTTTATTCTTCTATGTATTGAACATAGGGCTCCCGGGAGTGGGGCTTCCGGTTAAGTTAATATGCATATGTGGCACTACAGATCCTCATTATTTTTTGAAACTGAAGATCGTATTCTAATCCAATTTTTGACAGATATTATTAATTGTATTTACTTGAAGATTTTTAGAATCTTGGGCTGACCTTTGAGGTCACCAGGTCAAGTATTTAAATAATAAGCCTACTGCGCATTTTGGGGTATTGAGGTAATTCGGCTGTGAAATTTTTTTCGACCAAGCTTTTTGAAATTTTTTAAATTTCATTGACGAGGGATTATAATGGTAATACTAAAGCCGCGTGACCTTTTTATTTGAGCGCGTTTCCCTCTTGTTGACATAATAATTTATGCTTGGAAATGGCAGTTTTTGCTCCCTCCACTTCCGGATCATATTTAGGACTCGTTACTAGACTAACCTAATGAAAATTTGCACAAATGATGAAAAGATATCACAAATTAAGTGTGCAAACTTATAATCTGCTATTTTCAAAGCACGAGAAGTTACAGCGCGCGCGAGGGCTTATCTATAATCTCGCACGACCCATTGTATTGTGTAATTTGGTTCAATGTATTTTGGACAGCTTTGCAAGTGTAGTGAAATGTACACAGCACATAAAATAAAAATATCGTCACATTGCTGAAGATCCTGACTGAACTGCCGTCGTTAAAAATAAATGAATAAATTAGCGGTGACTATAAATAAGTCACTGCATGCATCTATTCACAATAATCTGAACTAACAGAGTTTAGCGTAGCCCCTGGAGTCATGTGTTAACCAAAGTTTCCACTTCATAGAACTTCTCTCTTTGCTCCCCATGAGTCATGGCAAGCAATCATACACGATAGTATAAACTAACAATTTTTAGCGTAACGCCAGCAACCATAGACTTAGTCAAGACACATCATCTCAGAACATCTTTCCTGTCTCTTCCACACTAATTTCTTTATGTCATATATGTTATATATTATATAAGTTACATTTCTTCCTTTATTTATATATAAGCAATCATATATACAATCAACCTATACTATGCGAGTAGTTAAATTTATTTTCAGAAACTGCATACACTAATATCTCATGAAGTGTGACTATTAACGGCCCTTTATAGAAACTTCTCACTTAATCAATTACATTGATTTGTTTGAATACATATTACTACAAATTAAAATCAGTAGTAAGGTTTAAATATCAAATTATTTTCTTCCCAACAAAAGCTAGGTTTCTAAACTTAACTTTCTTCCAATTATTCTACCCACATACGAGCAATTTTCTTGTGCATTGTACTATCACTTCAACCAAAAACCAAGAGATGTCACAGGATATATATTACAACAGCATGCAGGTCTAGAATCACGAAACAACTTCACTTCATGAGGAATCCTGTTTACTTCATTTAAAACTAAACGATTCACCATAGTACATTGACAGTCTTTGAAGTCGTACATTAAAGTAGCTCACAAAACTAAATAAGCTGGTAAAAAGTTATTTAATGCTACTGTGGGCGTTCTTTTGATTACATACATGAAGATGAAAACCTAGGTTTTATTCAGTGGTCACGCAAGCTTTATAAAAGCCATGAGGATGACTGGTGCAAACGTTTTCCATCACACAGAGCTGCTCAACACATAACGAAAGTCATTTCGAAACTTTTTTACAAAACATTGCTAGAATCTGTAGTTCAAACTCAACCACCTCTTTCACTGCTAACTGATTATTCGCCATCTTTAACTCAGTCTTTTTTAGTCGTTTATATACAAACTGTTGAAAAAAGGCGACCTGTTACTCACTTATATCGATCGATATTTTTAGAAAATAGCGAAAAAGCAAAAGCAATGGCAGACTCTGTAATTCAACAAGTTGAAATTGTTGATTCTTTATTTTCAGGATTTGTTGACTATTTTTAAACAAAACTAAATATAGTTGTATCGGACGGCGCCTCTGTTATGATGGGAATACGAGAATCCTTTAAAGTTGATAGGTTGGATGTTTCAGGACATGTTAGTTAAATGGTATGCTTGGCGCATAAATTCGATAATGCTTTTAAAAATGGTATTGCATTCAATAGTAAAGATGCAAAAAAAATCGAACCCGGACACATGATTAAATCACAACTATTGTATTTTGACAATTCGGAAGCTTTCACGAACAACTTATGCATTTTTTATGCTTCACGTGGACATAAAAATTGTAACATTTGTTGCAAAAGATAAAAAACTTGAGGTTATTCCTAAACGTATCAAATACGTGCATAAAATACGGAGTGATTCTTATTTTCGAGCATTGTCAACAAGTTAACACATTTATTACGCTAACTAAAAATCTATCCAAAATTTCAGTGGAGAAGGACTTGGGACTTGACTGCAAGTCAATGTATAACAATTTTACTGATAAAACTTATATGCTTGTGATGCACGAATTTTTAGATATACTAACTGTTTCAAGACCACATCGAAGCTTTTAATAAGCATCTTCTGACATTATTGAAAAATCCGATGTTGTACACGATGATTTCATGAAGTAAAGACAAATCCTGGATCGTAACTGAGCTATTTGTAAACAGCATTTGTATCATTGTGTGTTCGGGTGTCTCCTGCACATTGTAGATGTACATACGACGATTGTTACGAAGTCATTCCTAATATTGTAACGCTGAATAGGAAGTTTCCCACTGTGGCGTATTACTTTGATGTTCGGTCATTGCGTATATTCAGTGCAGTAATATTTTGATTAGGAGCTAGTTTGAGGGGAAACGTTTTGAGATTTTCAACTCTTTGCGCTTCAATTTGGATTTTGCCATGTCGAGTGACAGAACCCGTCACTATTGAACTTCTATACAAGACCCCCGAAAACCCTAGCAACTGTTACATCAACCAAGATTACTCCAGTTGTATTTAATATCTTTGTACATTTTATGGTATTTTTAACTAAGAACCCCTTAGATTGGACGACTCTTGTGGGGTGCTTAGTGGACCCTGAAGATGTAAAAACACACAACAAAGGATGGGACAAGATTCTATCCATTTGCATTTAAAAAGAATGGTCTACTTTTTGTGAAAATGCTTTTTGCATTTTCGCCGCTTCTGTTTTTTATCTATTACGTTCAAAGCTTCTAAATTGCTTAAAATTAATTGTTTTAACAAAAGCTGTTTAACATTTTTATAACAAATTTTTTGTCAAATAAAATCTTGAAATTAAGCTAAAATAATTTTTAAATTCCTAAAATGTTAATCTGGCCATAACCCCCACTTCTCATCAACTAAACATAGTTTGTCATCCATCCATTATTGTACACATATTTACGTACTCCTCTCTATTTTACTGCTTTTTAAAATTTTATTTGCCCTGAAAAATGTTATACAGTTAGATCCTGGGTAGGCTCACGGTGGTAGGCCGGCGTTGAGTAATGTGTATTCCTGCCAGCATTGTACCAATCACTCGCCAGTCGCAAAACGTCGACTCAGCCAACGGTTTGATACAGAGCTTGTTAAGCGTTCTTTAACACGTGGTTCTAATAGCCTGTTTTGCCGCAAAGATATTATTTCTAATATCGTTGGGCTTGTTATGCACATCTGGCTATGTATTGGTACTTATGCTTACTATACCATAATGCTGGAACATTCAAGCATGTATTTCCTCAAGACTAACTATCATGGACATGTAGAGATAGCCCACTTTGCATTTGAGTCTTCATACAGCTATGTATTCGTACTTATACTTACTATACCATAATGCTGGAACATTAAAGCATTTATTTCCTTAAGACTTACTCTCACCAGATCAACGCTGCCAAAAGGCATTTCTCCTCCTCACACAAAAGTAGTCTCCTTCACTTCTTTTTAAACATCCTAAACGTTGTACTTATAACTCCTGACCTAGCCTGATGGTTGATATCTCATTTTGAAGTTATACATATGTTCATGTGGAGATGTCCACTTTATATCTGTGCTTGCATATGCTTTGCAAGGGCGTATAACATTCTTTATTCTTCTCGCGAATTTATTTCGAGACTAACTCTCACTAGAATAACGTTACTGGTAGGCATTTGTCCTTATGACAAAAATTAGAATCTTCTTTACTTCTCCTTTAACGTAACAACTCTTAATTATGCGCGTATATTATATTATGTTGTTTTATTTTAAGTTAAAAAAAATATATAGTTTCCTATAAATGTATAATTATTTAGGAGTTAGAGCCATATTGGTGTGAGCAATGCTCAACAGCATCAGCTATCGTATGTTTATAATGTGAGAGGAGGCCACACGAACCTCAGCACTTGTAACTTCTTTTCAAGAATCGAAAGGATTGAGACCCTCGTGCTAAAGAGAGGAAATTGCTCTCCGATTTCATATGCTTGTGTGTGGTAAATATTTTTTACTCCTCCGTGAAGGGACTTTTGTACATACATGTGTGCCAAGTGCAATGTGGGCAAACATATGTAACTATTTTCTGTAACTATACATACTCCGTATTAGACCTGCAATGTTAAAACTATTATTTCCTTGTCTTTTCATTCCATTTTCTAATTTTCTGTTTGATCACTCCATCCGTCCATCCATCCGTTATATATTCGAGCTATTTATGTACCTGAGCCTAATCTCCGTTAGCCTTTTAATTCCATAATATCCTAGCCAAAATATATCCCAAAACGAGCAAAAACTCTACATTACAAACATTAAGTTGATTGGAGTGTTCTTCACATAAATTGACCTGCATAATATTTATGATTTCTTAATACCGGTACTTTTAGCCTTGAATCTTTATGTATAAGGCTTTTTCAGGGCAATCATCATATGTAGATTACTGTCCCCAGAGTTACAGAAATCTAGATCAAACGATAAAAATCTTTCGGAAAAAAATTAAGTTTAAACGGAAGTGTGGGCTATAGCCTATATATACATCTTTTTACATTTGTTCTTTGATTTGGGTGAACAATTTTCCGATAAAATATAGCAGCTTTTCTTTTATTTATTTTTATACTTATTTTTTAACAGAACAACTCCTAATTACTTGTATTTATTAGTACAATGTTGCCTTTCGTGCATGCCAGGCTTAAAATACCACCACTATCAGAATTTAGATACATTGTCAGCTTCTGCAGGACAACAATCCCTGTCAGCAGTTTTCGCCTGTATTATTATGTGTACATTATTTGTGTATGCCTGTTTATTTTTTCTTTTATGTAAAACTTTATTTTGTTTTTTATTTCACTATTTATTTAGCATTTTATTGTTAAAGCATTTGTTTTGTATTTTATTGGTAAATTATTTATTATGTATTTTATTGGTAAACTTTGTATTTTTTATTTTATTTGTAGAGCTGTCCAAAATACATGGTATTTTGTTTTTGAAGGTTATTGATTTTAAAATGTGTTTTGTATTTGGAAAGTTATTGATTTTAAAGTGTATTTTACATTTTCAAGTTTCTTGATTTTAAAATGTAATTTTCAATATTGTTGCTTATAAAATGTTTTTTGTATTTTAACCTAGAAATCCTCGTTTATAAAATAAAGACAAAAATAACTTCCCAAAAGGATTTAAACTTTCACGGCAATCACCTCATTGGATGAGCTCTGCTCGCACTTTACCACATAGTTCCGAACTCTTCAACGCTTTTGAAAGTACAGTGTTATGGCAGTGAGGAGCAACGGGGAAGCGAGTGGTGTGGTCTGGTTTCGTAACCCGGTGGATATGACGTTTAATTCATGTGTTAATTTTTTTATGCCCACTTCTCACTCCCATCTCATTACATAAAATGAGCATGGCCATAGCGCGATATATAGTTGTGATATATATTTTTTAACAAAATGTAATAATTATTTATAGTTTTTTACCAGTGTTGGATTTATATTCAATAACGTTATAAATAAGGCTAGTAACGCTAAAATACAACATAACGTTAAAATAACGTTAACGAAAAAATAATATAATTTTATACCGATATTAAAACGTTTAAAAGATAAAAACCGTAACGAGAACGAAAACGGAAAAACATATTTGTCAGCTTTCCCTAAAATGTACAATTTTCTTGCTTTTTTTAATCAAGCGTTTGCACGTTTTATGCTCTAAACCAATTAAATACCCTTTTAATGAAATTGTCGGCTCTTTTTAGTAGTAATACATATAATACTTAATATTTAATGGGAAATATTTAAAGCAGCAGCAAACAAATAGTATTTTAGCAGCAAATCCACTTGCAGCAAATCTACATCAGAATAGCAGCAAATAATTTGGGTTAGCAGCAAATTATTTAGGTTAGCAGCAAATAAAATAAACTTGCAGCAAATCTAATAAACTTGCAGCAAATTCAATAAACTTGCAGCAAATTCAATAAACTTGCAGCAAATTCAATAAACTTGCAGCAAATTGATTAAACGTGAAGATAATAAATTGATAAATAATTGTGTATGAATAAATAATTATAAAATATTAATTGCTATCATAATTATCATTAATATATAATTATCAAATAACTATTAGTTGATTATTATTTAATAATCATTTTTTTATAATTATCATTTAATAATTAATATTTAATAATGATTTATTTATAATTTTATTATTATTTAATAATTATTATTTAATAATTATTATTTAATAATTATTATTTAATAATTATTTTTAATGATTTATTTTTAAATAAATATTTATTAAATATTTTTTTAAATGACAATTATAAATAAATAATTATTAAATTATAATCAACTAATAGTTATTTAAAAATTACATAATAACAAGTGTACGTCAGCGCTCACACCCACTTGGCTATGCGTAGGGACCCAAATCTGCGAAAAATGCGACAAACTAATGACGAATCGCTGGACTATTGTAATGCGGGTAATTATTGACCCCTGAAGTGTGAACAATCCAAAAGTGAAAAAAAAAGTTGCGAAAATTGCGAAAGTTGCGAAACACAAAAGTTGATTGCGAAATATGTAAAAACCCGAAGATTTTGCATACTAATCATTCAAAATGACAAAAGTTAGTTTTGGTTTCATCTTCCCCCAAAACAGTTTTTACTTTATTGCATTTTTTGGATGCTCAAATAGCATAGGCATCAAAATTCCTTGCTCAATGATTTCTAAGGAGGCATTTATAACTTCACACGTTCAACGTGCACTGAATAACGTTTTCATGGTTTCGAATTACATCGGAGTGGGGACTTTGTAATTAAAGTCTTTCTTCTTGGATTTTGCGCTGCACTTAATTTTTTTATTTATTTTATTCTAAAAATTAATATTACCAGCAATTGCTAAATCTACATCACTCGGATAATCATTCCTCTGTCAAGTTATTTGAGCAGAAGATTCCAATCAGGTAAATTAAATATTTAGTGGTTTTAAATTCATGTATTTTTATTAAATAAATGTAAATGTAGTAATTCCTAAAAATAGTAATATTTACAAATTTTGTGAAATGTTTTGCAAAGACTTTTATGTATTTATAAAATGTTTTATATTTACATTAGGACTTTGCGTCATCAAAAATGAAAACTGGTCGAAAAATCGTCAAAAAATCAGTCCATGATAGAATAAGGCAATTTCCATGTAGCGGTTTAGAAATTCGAAATAATCAGATTTGGTGCCCCAGTTGTAAGGAATCGATCCCCCACGAGCGTAAAGACACAATCACAAAGCATCTTGGAAGTAAGAAGCATACTAGTTGGATTGGTATGTACTTTTAAATTTTCCAATGCCAATATACTATACGAGATTTATTATATTTATATTCATTTAAAACAACATTTAAAACTTTATATTTTATTAAAAAAGATGGAGCTGAAACAAGCTTTAAATTCAAGAATGACGGTTCAATGATTAAATTATCAAAACAATGGGAAGAACTTGCGCACGTCTCTGTCAAAGCTGGTATTCCTTTGAATGTTTTTGACAACCAGCATTTGCGTTCTTGGGTGAGCAAATATGTCAAAAATGGAGATAGACTGCCCCGAGCACAAACCCTTCGCTCAAAATTGCAGCGTGTTGGAGATACTGATTTTTCAGAAACTTGCAAGATATGCAAAGATCAAGATATATGCATAATGATGGACGAAACAACTGATTCTCTTTCTCGAAAAGTGCTTAATATCCTAATCAAGCCTCTGAATTCAGGAACAAATTTCCGTATAGTCAATACAAAATTTTTAGTTAAAGTAGATGCCAGTACTATAGCCCATGAAGCAATCGATGCAATGAAAATGTTGGACAATCCATTGAAGCATTTACGTGTATTTGTATCAGATAATGCCCCATACATGGTATGTGCCGCAAACAAGTTATCTGCAATATGTGATAAAATGTTACACACGACCTGCTGGGCGCATGTTTTACACCTGGTTTCAGAAAAACTTCGTAATTGTATGGATTCCGCGGATAAACTTATTTCTGAAATGAAAAAAGCCTTGCTAAAATGTCCGTCTAGAAAAGCTGAATATTTAACTTGTATGGAAAGCTTGGAGAAAGTTCCCCGACTACCCCCGACTCCAGTATTGACTAGATGGGCTACATGGTTAGAAGCAAGCGATTACTATTGGAGAAATTTCGATGTATTACAAAAATGGATTCGTACAACTACCGACAGCGGTCCAGTAGTGTTAAAATTAAAAACGCTGATGAACAGTGAAGGTCAAATCGTAGCTCAACAACTTGAACGGATTAGTGCTGTTTATCCGGGTTTATCGAAGGCAATAAAGACACTGGAAGGAAATAATGTTCTTGCGTGTGAAATCTGGGGAATTTTACAGCAAATAAAAAATTTACTTCGCAATCTCGGCATTCCTTCAGAAAAACTAATATTGTATTTAGAGCAAAAACATCCTGCTAAACAATTCTGGAAGGATGTACAAATTTTGAACCCAAGGAATTGTCCAGGCAATATTAGTGAGGGACTTCCAAAGACATTGGAGAATTTTATAGAAGACAAGATTCCGTTGGACGAGCTCATTCAATACAGCACGTTAAGTGACTTAGAAATTGCTCGCGGAAAAGAAGTTGACGTTTTTTCTTTTTGGAAAAAATTTTCTCAGGAAATGCCGCTTTTCTCTAAATTAGCACCAAAAGCTATTGCTGTTCCATGCAGTAGTGCTCCTGTCGAACGTAGTTTTTCTTTCCTACAAAAGCTTCTTACACCACAAAAATCAAGATTGAAAGAGGAAAATATGGATATTCACATGCGTGTTATTTTCAACCAGGAAGTCAATGATGATACGGAAGTATTACCTTAACTATATTTGTTATCTCACGTATTTTCAACTATGTTACTCTATTTTATACTGATTAATATATTTCTATTTAAATAATTATTTCAATATAAAATGCGAAAGTTGCGAAATAAAAATTAGGGTTTTGCGAAATTTTTCATCAAAAAATTGCGAAAAGTTTGGTTGCCTAGCTATGCTTCTTCGCGGGTCGGCCTTGCCGTCTACTTGCCCTTTTCGCCGACAGATATTTAAATTTATTTACAAAAATATAAACTGCTATAAACTCACAACTACACAAAAAACGGCCAGAAAAAAAGACAAAATACTAAAATGACATGATCACCATACTTTAGGGTCAGCTTTGGTCACCATA
>JAQGAK010003722.1:0-14135 GCA_034696945.1 Lipothrix lubbocki
ACCATGCAAAATGTGTAGGGCGGGCTTGAAAGTGACACTATAGGGAGAGTTCCCTTATATAGAGAGTTCTTATAGAGACAGTCCAGTGTATACAACTTCCTCGTATTATTCCTCCTGGACCCATGAATCCCCGAAACTACAACTTTAATCAAATTTTGCTGATCTTCAGGCAAACCAACATTTTCCTGGTTCCCGCCACTGGAATGCGCCATCCCTCAATTCAATATATTCCTCAATCTGCCCCGCAGGAATTTAGTGTTTTCAGAATTTTTAGTGTGCTGTTATAGCTACAGTGCAGTGTATATATTTTTCAGTAAACGCCCAAAAACATCATCGCTGCGCGGGTATATTACATGCACCAAAGAGTGGCGTCAACCACGGGAGCATTGCCGATGTACATATGTAATGTAATCCCTTGGTTTAATTGCGCGTTATGTATCCTATAAGCGTCATTTGTAGGCAACCAACTTTTCGCAATTTTTTCTCTTCAAATTTCGCAAAAACTGCTTTTTCATGTCGCAGTTTTTGCATGTTCTAATTTTTTTCAAAAAGTTAAAAAACATCTAAACAAACATATTTATTATTGGAGTTTATTTTTCACTAATTAAGACCTAGAAATCCAACTTTTGCATAATTGTCGGGTTGAAATACCATTAATACGATTGCCTTAACGCACCTGTAAATATTTTATGCAGTTGTTGCATAAAATATCAAAAAACTGCCCTTCCGAAATTGAATATTTTTATTTTTTCGTAGCTATAGAAATTTAAAAAAAAATAAACAAAAAAAGTCAATTTTTTGTGAGCAATCCTCCGTCCGCGCGACTTTTTGTGAGCGATCCTCCGTCCGCCCGACTTGTTGTGAGCAATCCTTCCTTCCGCCCGACGAAATTTTGCTGATCTTCAGGCAAATCCACATTTTCCTTGTTCCCACCCTTGCAATACGCCGTCCCAACATATTCCTTAATCTGCCCCGCAGGAATTTTCTTACCATTCTTTGTAACATTTGTAACGGTAATTGGCCCGAAATATGTATAAATCTGTGAATCCTTCGTCCGTTGAAATGTAACGTGAGCATCATTGATCCAATATTCCTGATGGCCCTTCCTAATGACACCTTTCTTCATGGCTTCGTCAATCTCGGAATTGACCTTCGCCATGCTCTGGGCACGACTCCTATTTCCTAATTTCACATTTTTATTTAAGATCACATTATTATACGCTATAAATCACCAAAATCAGTCCCTTCTATAGGAATTCTTTTAAAGAAAGGGCTAGTATACGTATAACTATGTATGATGTATGGATTCAAAGGATCTCTTACAGAGAGAGATCTCTTATAGCGAGAGCCAGATGTACACAACTGCTGATGCTGAGGTCGACGCGCAGGCGCAGGATTTACCTCATATGCATCCTTCTCACCTCCCTCCGATTGATGCTCCGCGGCGCACACGAATACTTCTCCGAGATTTTCCCATCTTTAGACAACACCTTGAAAACTTCGAAACCGGTATTGCCATGCGTGTGACTCCCGCTAAATTTCGCTACTCGTGCCTCTGCCGATGAAAGACGATTGATCGTCGATGTGCTGGGTCCCGTTGATTTTATTAATGATCTTCGTCCCATCAAGTGCGCTCGTTTTCTGATCGGACATGGCTTCCTCCAAATCCTCGGTCTTATTTTTACCAGCGAAGGTATCTGTAGCATAGAAAACGCTGTATTCATTCGTTGTTTTTACACATTTTAAGCTCCAAATTGGGGCTTCATATATTATTTCTTTGTTTATTGATAGAAAACTATGCTTAGAACTGACAATGCGAATGAAACAAACGATAGACCAAAATTTAAGACATGCAATATAGTGAACAGACTCCCGATAAAGAAATCATAGCATCTTCCCTGTAAAATTACGGAAGCGCTCAGGCACAAGCAATGTTCCCTAAAACGGCATTATTGAAGTATCATATACACGAAGGGTATATGATACTTCACATACACGAAGGGTATATATATTTTGTATTCTGCTGCAATTCCAGCAGCAGCAATGTGAATATTGAATAATCATTTTAACAATGTATTTAGGACAGAATAGTCTTAAGAGAAATTTAAACAAGCAATTGACTAAGTTTTTGGCCACAAGGTGCACAATTTGTGGACTTTTTGCACATTTTTAGGTTTTTTAATTTTGCCTGACAAACGGTATGGGAAACAAAAATTTAGAATCTATAGATTCTGGGGTAACTTTTTGTGCTGAATTCGAAAATAAATGTCTCATCTAGGGCTGGTAGCTAGTTTGGCTTGCAGAGTAGAAAAACTCCAATTTGGAGCACTTAATCACACATTTCTATAGGATAGAGTGCAAAATTTTTAACGTTCGCAAAAACTACTCTAGAGAATTCAATTTCCTTTCATTTGATACTATGGTCATGTAAATCGGTCAAGTGGTTTTTTCCCTATCAGCAAATCCCCGGAAAGCATTTGGTGCTCCCATTTAAATACATGGACATTGAAAAAAAATCAACTTTGCGCATAAATGGGTCTATTTGGATGCAAACTATTAGTTTTAGCTATTTTCGGGTTTATCTAAAATAGTACGGTTCTGGGCTCTCCGAAAAAGTCTGAAATTACTGACAAAAGTTTTAACTTTACAATGATTTTACCACATACGGATGTTTTTGACATAATTTTTTAAATTATACATATATGTTTTAATATTATAACATTTGAATTCTCGCAGAATTTCGCGTTTTTACACCATTTTTCTCGTGCATTTTGCGTTTTCCGCAATTTTATTTTTTTGGTTTTGGGATGTCTATTTCTTAACCATTTACTCCAACCGGCGTAAAATGCTGTACTGCAGAACCATGGTTCCCTGAACAAGACCAAACCGAAAGCAAAACTATAGATTTTTTTTAAATTCAGCTATAGTGTACCAGTCAAATATATTGCTTAAACATATTTCAATTTAGCTTACAATGATTTACAAAAAATGTTATACCATAATATCTGAAGCTCTCAGCGAACAAGAAATTAGATTTCTTGAAAATTCAAATCAACAGCATCATAATAATAAGCATTGATAATATGACCAATTATTTAGTCCGTTGCCTTTACAACATTTTCTGAAGTATATTTTTGATAAATTTAAAGGATTTATATTGGAATAATAGAGAATGTGATGTAATTTATCAAATAAATTTATGCACTAAAGGCCTACGCTGTAAAACAAATGAATTAAAATATTCTGTTGCTGTGAACATATTGCCCAATAAAATGTTGTAATAATGTATTTAAATATTACAAAAACAACCTTTTTTCTAAATTCTAATGATTAGTTATTATTAATATGAGCAATTAGTAGTAATTATTATCTTCATATATGACTGATTTGATGTATTTAGTCTGGATTTTTTTGAGGTAATGTAACTTACTACGTGGTAGATGGACAGGAAAAGTGTTCCATTAGAAAAAAATAACATCGAAGTAGAAATGATGTCAAGCTTCTGATTATCTTTGTTTCTATAATAATTATAGAAACAATTATTAATAATTATTATTTATAATTAAATATATTTATATTATATGTGTTACAATTATTATTCAAAACGTTTTGCAATTATAATTATTTGAGATCGGTATTTTTGGTGATTCTATTTAGTTCAAAATATTGACGAAAAAACTCCTAAATTGTTTTCTTCCAAATGCACAAACACTCTTGTTCAACAGATGAATTGTTTTAAAACCTTGTGTGCTTATTTAAATTTCACAGTTACAATGTTAAGTTTTACAGTTACAATGTTAATTTTTACAGTTGCTGTGAAAATATTGCCCGATAAAAAGTTTAAAATTTTACACTTACCTGTGTTGCAAGCTGATAATTCTATAATAAAAACGCCCATATTGTATTTATTACTAAAATTGTAAAAACTTCAAAACAATTTCAATTAATATTATTTTAAGCACTAAATGTGGATATTAACTTTGGCGAAATTAATTCCGCTAGCTTTAAAAGTGTGTAAATTTTGTGAATTTAATAAGTCAGCATATGGATTATTCAGTTCTGCATACAGAAAAACCGTGCTGACAAAAAATAAAATACATTCCTCTTGATTGCCAACGTGGAACTAACTCGAATGTTTTGCAAAAGTTTATGTGCCAAGAAATATAAACAATGATTTTTTAAGGAAGTCATAAAGTAAACATGGGAATTATTTATATGTGCAAAGACTGTGGATTACTCCGTTCCAGGGACGGATCAAATTACAATAAAGCACATTAATTAAGGTTGCAGGAGTTGGCAAAAACATTATTCTGCATCGTAAAAACGTTTGCAGGAAAATCAATTCTTGCTTTTTTTTTAGTTATTTTTCGTAACATTTTCTAGCCAGCACGGGGAAAAACAAATTTCATGGTGTTAGAGTTGTAATTATTTATGTACAGTATGTATGTAGCATTTCCGCATTTCAGCATTGCAAAGGCAAATATGTATGAAGAACAATCTGCTAATAAGCTAAAAAGTATAAAACTGAATGTGAAATCAGTTGTGTTTTTCAAAAATCGTTAACTGCAAATATGAACACGCCGTTTAAAGCGCATGACACAAAAATTTTATTGTCATTTACAGCTTTTCCTCTCCCCATCCTAATTGTGCTTTTGGCGTCATCGGTATTTACGCGCAACCCGGCCGCGGCCATTTTTACAAATGTCAATTTTTCATGTGGACCGCAAAAAATTCCCTATAACGTCACGCCGGCGGCAATTTTTGTTTTTACTTTTTCCAAAAAAATATTTAGATTTCCAATAACATGTATAGTGGTGAGGATTCTTACCGGCCATAACCCGGTCAGTTTGAAACTGATCGGGAAGGCAACGGTGCCATTCGATTGGAAATCCAGTTCTTATGATATAAATATGATATAAATACAAATATACTTTTATTAAAAACTTACCCAAATTGTTTCAGGTTCGTGTCCACAATGTATACTGATTTATAAATAAAATAATATATGTTCAACTTGTTCACAGACATTCTTCACTGACATCACATCCCTGAGCTTACCAATAAACTTGGGGTCAAAATATTCAAACCTCTCTGATTTCCTTCCGAATACATGATTTAGCCGAATTTGTTCACAACAAACGCAAAAACTAGCATGCATGAAAGCAATAAATATAAAATAAAGTGACAATAAATGTTACTTTATTTTCCAGCTGAAATGGTTTTAATGTTGAGTATTTCAGATACAATGAATTCAAACGTATCCACCCGATTGAAACATACGATGATTCCGTAGATCAAAGCTTTGACAATGATTTTGCGGTAGAACTTATAAACTTTTAGTTGTTTCTATATTGAATATATTATAAACTTTAATGATGATCACATAACATTATTTTTGAGCAAATTTCCAGATTAGTTAGACATTGGTTTTAAATGTTTCCCACAAATGCATCGGTGTATCCTTTTTGTATTGAACCATATTGTTTAGGATTGTATACCAGCCAACTATGTTTTGGCAAATTTGACAGCTTTGTTGCCCTTAATGTATTAGAATACGACAATACGAGAATACGATTCTATTTTGTATATATTACAAATTCACACGGCGCAACTCATTCTTTTAATTATGTGTCGACAAATGTCGAAATTTAAATTTTCTATTTCGTAAATATTGCAATTTAAATTTTCCATTTCGCAATTGCCACAGTGTCAATTTTCGAATTTCTCAATTTCAATTTTTCATTTCGTAAATGTCGCAATTTCAATTTGCAAATTTTGCATCTCTATTTTACGTCGTAAAAAGGCAATTAATGCCCCAAAATGATTTAAATTCGGAATTTCTTGAAATTTAAACAAAATATTTTTATTTTAGGATCAACAATTCTTGGAGATACTTTTATTAAAATATATAAAATATTTAATTTCCTTTCATTTGATTCCTTGGTCATGTAAATCGGACAAATGGTTTAGCTATCAGCCTCCTAAATCCCCGGAAGCCTCTTCAAAGCATTTGGTGTTTCCATTTTAGGGCATTGATTAAAAAAATTTTTTGCATTAATGGGTCTTTTTGAATGCAGACTATGAGTTTTTGATATTTTCGAGGTCATCAAAAAAATTCGGGTCCTGGGTTTTCAGGGTAAGTCTGAAATAACTGTATGTAGTTTAATGTTTTGACTTTTGGATTTCCTTAATCCGTTTTCCATTCATTTGGTTTTAAGTTTGTATATAATTGTTATAAAAAAATTACCATTTATAAAAAATATTATAATGAAAAATATTTAAATGCCAGTTTTGAGGTTAGCTTTGGCAAGGCAATACTTTAATAGTTCATAATGTTTTCAAAATTCTTTTTAATTTATGGTTTTTACACAAGGTTTATGAATTTTGGCAAAAATTTGACAATTTTTACACGTTTTGTAATGGCTTTATATGAGAATGTCTGAATTTGAAAACATTTTTATGGCACAAATGTCGTAACGCGATTTAAATTTCAAACACCATAATTAATTTCCTTTGAATTTTATTGTTTAATTTGAATAATTAGAGGTACTTTGATTTTAGTCTTTAAAATTTGGTTGTAGGCTCATATCCATGTCAGTAATATTTTCACTAATTTTCCAGTATCAAAAAAAGGGTGGAAAATCAATGAAAATGAAAAATTGTAGGAGAAAAATGTCACGCAGTTGCTAAATAGAAAATCCTGAGATCTGTCTTCTTCGATGCTTTTATTTGTACAAAGAGGAACATTCTTTGCGACGTCGGATTGAATTTTAAATTCTTAATTTTTATTTTTAAATAGAATATTTTATGAAATTTTTATGTTTCTTTTGTTATTTTATGTAAAAGTTGACAACTAAATTTCCGGATGTGCGCATTTATCATGTACATTTCGGATTTATAAAAATAAACTCCTAATGTTTAATTTTAGGATACTTTGTCCTAAAAATGTGTTACGACACTTTTACATTTTTTCACCAATAATTGTCCATAAATTTGCAATTGTTGCAGGCAATATACAGTGGAATTAAATCACTGTATCTTTTATATCTTACATACATCGAACTTTTATTTTTGCGGCGGAAAACGCATACCAAATAAAATCTCTAAATACACTTTTGTTTAGCAATGTTTTACTATTTGGCTTAAATATTCTGTAGTAAATATTTCCACATCCGTTTTTTTTTGAATTCAACAGGTATAAAATTTCATTTTCATTCCACTCCCCATGCAAAGTATGTATAAGGGCAATTCCGAATCGACACAAGACGAAGTCCACTGAAAGTGTACAAATTACTTGCTTTGTATAATAACTTTTGTTTAAATGTCAAAAACTTTGTTATTTTCATCAAGGGTTATAATATAGTGATTTTATTTAATAATAATTATTAATAATAAAACAATAATTTAAATTAAATCTAATAAAATATTGATGGGGCTCGGACCATTTTTCGTGTTTTCACCAAAACATTTCGTTTAATTGGTCTAAATTTTACGCACTTTCCGCGCGGATGTTCCCAGCATTTGAGCACTAATTCGCCCTTTTACGTACAATTGTCTATTTTTATTTTTGTTATATTTTGTAGTTTTTTAACAGCCATTTCACAATTCTAACCGCGTATTCCAACCCTTCTGTTTTCCTTCCAAATGCATGATGGAGCCCATTAATTCACAACAAGCAATAAAATGTATGCGAGGTATAAAATGTTACACTATGTTCCAGCTGAAATTGGTTTTAATACTAAATATTTTAGCTAAAATTTAAACGTTTTCACCAAAACATTAATTGACGGTCAAATTTTTTACAATGATTTTGCCGCAGAGATTAGGGAATTATAATTGTTTCTATATTGATTATATTATAAACTTTAAGAATGAATTATTCCTCAAATGAATGAAAATGAATGCTAAATATCTGCTTTAATGTTGATCGATTGTCATAAAAGTTTACCAATGATATGTTCTATCTCCACCTTGCTTGCGATTTCCTATATTTGCGTCATTATAAAAATTAAATATTTATTTGCACCTAAAATTTTGAAGTGAAATCAAGGAAATTGGAACTTCAAAATATTATTGTCAACTATATATTTGTAGAAGTCAATTAATAATTACTTTTGAAAGAAAATTTCCAGATTACAGAATTGGAAATTGTTTTAAATTTTTGCCGCAAATTCCTATGTTAACTGTTTTTGCATTGAACCCTTTTGTTTAGGATAAAATATTTGCCAAATTTTTTTGCCAAATATGGCCACTTTATTTTTCCTAATGTATTATAGAATATGTTTCATCTCCAATACGCTCAGCATTCTACAACAAGTTTTTACGATTTAAAAAATATTTCACCCATTGGGAAATAAGGTTCATACTTTGGTATATTCATTCTAATATAAATGTTAATTATACGTGAATATTTGTCCGCAAAACACGTTTTTTAAATTATCGTAACTAATTTACTCAATATTAGTGCTTTGGGATTGGTTCCATTTTGCAAATTAATAGATCAGGTAGTAATGTCAAAACAAACTTAGAAACAATTTGACTTTCGATTCTTTCTCATCTAAAACTTCAAAATAAGTTCGACGTGATAACTTTCCACCCCAGACGTTTTTTTTTGTCTTCTTCTGTGTTTTATATAAAATTTGATAACTAAATTTACGGATGTCCACGTTTGCACTGTACATTTCAGATTTATGACAATAAACCACTAATTTTCAATTGTAAGATACTACGATCATTTATGTGTTACAACAAAGTTTTGCAGTTCTTAACCCCATTGCCCAAGCTTATAATTGTTGCACGGAAAATATTAAATTTTGGTTTATCAACTTCTGATCAAAATACCACATACCATCTAAAGAAAACAAATAGATTACAATTGTATGGTGTTCTATCTCGTTGCTTTTGTTTTTCTATATTTATTTTGTTATAAAAATTCAATATTTGGTTCTGCCTAAACAATTAGAAATAAAAACGTTAAAATTGCAAAATTGTATGCCAGTCGGTTAGCATTTTAATTCCTTTTAAATAGTGCTTGTACCGTGGAAATCTAATGCTTTGATTGTGGCGCCTTGAAAAGTAAAGATTTTACGTAACAGTTGATCAACAGCACATTCGTTGCATTAGTGTGTTCGGTATACAAATGTGCAGGGAAGTGCAAAGATTTAAGTCGGAAAAGCTTGGCGAGGTACATTTCGTTTCGGAAAAACATAAAATGCCATAAAAAGTTTAAACTTAACCACTAAAATCGTGTCCAACTTTTGAAAATTTGGCCCAAAATATGTCTTTATGATTTGAAAAACCTTTGATAGACGCATTGAGCCTCCGTCTACCCCCATTTTATTATAGAATTCGGAACAACGTTGGTTTTCTAAAGAAGGTAGAAGAAAATCTTGGGAACCCGAGGCGCGTGCGCATTTGACAGAGGCTCCCGTTTCTTATTGGCCAATGGATAAATTAATTAAGCAATTATACATAACACATATGTTTAGAATTTTTCTCAAGCAAATTTTAAATTTTGCATTTTCAAATTAAATCTTACTCGCTAATAATAATGGTGTTCATTTTCTTATTTAGTAATCCAACCGCCTTAAACTCAACGATCGATTATAATACTTTATTTTATATTTCAGCAGTATGTACATATCTTGTTGAAATTATACATGGGCCTGAAAGAAGATTTCCTTGTCTTGATGTGATATACCTTGCCATTTTATACGTGGTTATAATAGTGAGTTTAATAATACTAATAATATGATTAGTAGTACAAAGATTTAATTAATTAAATTGCTAATAGGGCTGGGACCATTTCGAGTTTTTCGCAAAAGCAATTTCGCTAGTAAATACAGTAAATTTTACAGTGTGTTTTGCGCAGATTTTCCCGATATTTTCGCCCTAATTTCCGATTTTCCCTACAATTTTCCTTTTCTTTAGGCTATATTTGTCGTTTTTTTCACAATTGCACAACAATTTCACAAGTTTACCGAGTTTATTTTTTTAGGTTTTTCCCATTTTCACCAGCTTTTCAAAATCAAGAAAATGAAAATCATTTACGCGGTTATATTTATGTGGCTAAATTTAACATTTTTGTGTAACAAATTTTCAAAAACTGTCTGGACATTTTTCTCGGAATATTTGCATATTTCGTATTTTTAGACTATTTTTTGCACATTTTGCGTTTTGCGATTTTTAAAATGTTTTATTTCGATTTTGGGGTGTTCACATGTTTAATACAACAATTTACTCAACTGCTCCATTATGGATTCTTAATTTTATTGCTCTTTTCTCGATTCCCCAGTTTACCACGTTATGGTAAAATTATATTCAGCTGGTTTTCCTTACGATTTTTTAATTTTTTAAATACAACTTATTTTAATTAGTTCTTTTGAGGCGGGGCCGCCTGTTGAATTTACCTATTATTTCCTTAAATCTCTTTTTTTAGCGCCGAAAAAGTGAAAAATTTGTTTTTAAATTTGTTAAATTTACATACCTATATATACATAACGCATTTAATAAACATAAGACACTCATACGGCTAATTTGTGTGTTATGTATTTCTTTGTTGTTTGAAATTTAAATGCTAAAACTCCCCCGGTTTTAGTTTTGAACGCAATTTAAACTGCAGGTTATCCAATCTTTGCACTGAATTGATAGTGGATATAGCCCATCTTGCATTTAGGTTACCATATGAAGAACGCCCTTTTTGCATCTCCACCGACGATTTGTAGTGCAACCGTACATTTTCAAATTTACATCTCTTCCCTGAGCTTACCGATAAACTTCGGGGACAAAATATTCCAACCCTTCTGGTTTCCTTCCAAATAAATAATTGAACCCATTTGTTCACAAGGACAAAACAAATGTCTGCGGCATAGTAAATACATGTTACTCAATTTTTCAGCTGAAAAGTTGTTTTAATATTGAATATTTTAACTAAACTGAAAAAAATATGATTTTAACGCGAATGAGCGGCACAATGAACGTCCATTGCAGTGTTTCGTCCAATTTCAAGTTAATATTTGAAAATTCAATTTCGAATTCAAATCAAACCGAATACAAATGCCGATTTGGTACAAAATTGGTTTATCAAATAAAATACGGTTGTCATTAAAATTTAAACTTGGTTCTGAAATTCAAAACTATTCAAATCAAATGTAATCCGACACTTCGAAGTTCAAACCAATTTCGAATTCAAATCCTCTGTTAGCTTTATTTGAATTTGAAATTGGTTTTGAAATTGAATATTCATATTGCCCCTCATACAGGGTTTTAAGACTATTTGAGTTACTTTTTGGGTGTTGGGAATTCTGAAAAGTTGAATATTTTGTCATGAAAGGTAATGTAGTCCCGCAAGTCAAATTATATCCTTTATCAGTATTTTAACTAATCAAATTACTGTTAACTATAATTTCAACATAAGGTTAAACAAGACAATTAAGATAGGTACAAACACTTAATACACTTATATTTAAAAAATATTAGCAAGTTATAATTGTCCCGTAATACAATATTTTACATATTTTATTATCGCATTTAGGAATTTAAACGAAATATCGTTTGCTAACTATGCCGGAATAATTAAATAATTAATTTTTGAATGACGTTTTGTTTAAATGGGTTTAAACTCGAAAAACCAATTTCAAATTCAAATCGAAACCAATTTCAAATTCGAATTAGGTACTGATCCGAAATTCGAATAAAATTCAATTTTAAATGGAAGATTGGATATAATTTAACTAAATGAGGTTTTAGAAATATTTGAATTGGATTCGAATAACCTAATCAAACTAATAGACGTAAATAAATTGGATTTGAAATTCGGATTCAAGTCCAATTTCAAATTACCAAATATGTGATTTGGTGAAAACACTGGCCCATGGGATAAACTTTACAATGATTTTGCCGCAGAGCTTGTGGACCTCTATTTGTTTCTATATTGATTATATTATAAAATCGTTTTTCTATTGCTAGTTTTGCCTATTTGTTGCCTAAATAAATTGCCTATTTTTGTATAAATATTTTCCGCACGAAATGTGCGCTTTTTGTAATTTAAAACGATTTTATTCAAATTTTGTGACTTTGTTACATATCCCCAGGAAATACTTTTATAAAAGAAGTTGTAGACGATTTTAAGAAAAAAGCTTATGTGCAAAACGTTACCGCATTTAAATTCTCAAAAAATTGTTGTCTAATCCTCTAAAGCACATAAATTACAGAAATCCTCGTTGGAAATGTTATGTTGTTGTGCAAATATCCTATAACGCCACAGAAATTTCAGGCGTACCACTGTTTTTCCGATTTCCAGCCAATATTTTGAGGTCTTATGTCTTATTATTGTGCCTAAATGGCGACGCTTCCATTCAATTTTGATATAGAATCCCCCCTGGGGCATTATTGCATTAGTTTGAGAATATATTTTAAACAAAGTTTTTATATACATAATAATCAGTTTTCAAATCAATTCTTTATAAAGCAAAATTAAAAAAAATTATATAATTATATAAAAAAAATTATAAATAAATTATATAAATATAATTTTAAAGAACCATGGACTATATACATATAGAACTTTTCATGTTATGCGCACAAGTTTTCTAACAAATGAAATTTTCTAACAATATTTTAATGATTTCCCGGATTTGTTAGGCTTCTATCTCGCTGCTTTTGTTTTTCTATATTTATTTTATTATACAAATTAAATATTTGGTTCTACTTGTAAAAAGGAATTAAGAAATATGGAACTTCAAATTGGAGCGTCCATAATTAAATAAATATCAATGTAAGACTTTACTCATATTTTGCATTCATAGGTTTTGTTCAATTTAAAAAAATCTTTACGTAAGAAATTTTCAATTTTAAAGTTTTGAAAATAATTCAGTGTGTGCAATACATTGCGTTTAGGAACCGTGCCGGCAAGGGTTTAAATTTAATATGTTTGAGTACCGCACTTTTATTTTATAATTAATTTATAATAAAATTAATAAAATGTCCAATCATAACCAGAACTATTCTTTAGGCCCTCATTCAATGGGACATTTTTTTAATAATTCATCAAGCCTTTGGCAGTTCAATTATTTTCTTAAAGAAATACTTACAAAAATATGTCGCCAAGCTTTGTATACTAATTTCAAAATTCCATTCCGGCTTGTTCATATTTTAGAAATACATGAATAATCGCACTGCGCGCATTTCTTTTTCAGGCGCGACTGCCCACTCAAGTGCACAAGTTTCTTCCAATATGAATTTTGCCGCTAAAACAAGGTCGAAGTTTAAGATAGTTAGAGTTTTAATAATGACAAGGGCTGGGGAATCGCGAAAAACACGATAAAATAAAAAATTCATAATAAAGTATTCCCAGCTGGGTAAATTGTTTTATTGGACATCCGAACTTCCTAAAACCACAAAAATTAAATTTGAAAATCGCGAAATGCGCGAAAAATAGTGTAAAAACGCGAAATACTGCGAGACTTGAACTCCAACAATTTTTTTTGGATTTCATTGCACAAAAACGTCAAGTTTAGTTAAAAAAATAAATTCCTAATTTACTTGTATCTACTTTTTTGACCTTTAAAACTGCTCAAATTTGAAAGTAACTCGGTAAAAATGTTGAAAATGATGTTTAAAACGGCAAAATAAAGCCAGAACTCCCGAAATACCGCGAAATTTCGTCATCAATTTTGCAAAATACTGCGACAAATTGACTGTAATTTTGCAAACGTTTATAGGGCCAAAAACACGAAATGGTCCCAGGCCTAATAATGACAAATAATATACGACTATCAACTTCTGTTTTTTTTACAATTTGAATTTTGGCGCCAACAAAAATTTAAATTTGGTAAATTTCGTCAAATATGACTGCGTGAAAGTATTTTTATGAAAAAAGTGAATTCACATTGACCCTTCGAATTCTGAACAAGATGTACCCTTGAACTTTCATTGTGCACCTTGTGGCCAAAAACTTAGTCAATTTTTGGACTTTTTGCACATTTTTAGGTTTTTTAATTTTGCCTGACAAACGGCATGGGAAACAAAAATTTAGAATCTATAGATTCTGGGGTAACGTTTTGTGCTGAATTCGAAAATAAATGTCTCATCTAGGGCTGGTAGCTAGTTTGGCTTGCAGAGTAGAAAAACTCCAA